>JAITYZ010000930.1:0-11735 GCA_027744595.1 Paronellides praefectus
AAGCATTTTTTAGCTCACTTAACGTTTGGACACTTAAAGCTTTCCTTAGAATTGGGTACTTAAAGGTTGAATGACTTGTCCTATATCCTCCCCCTTAAAGTAAAGTGCCAATTGAAATTATATCATCTTTCAGAATAAATGGGTAAAAGGCTTTTGCTTTTTTAGCCTATGACACAATGCTTTTGAGGATTTGCTTCTGCCTTACATCTGTAATGTGTGGGGAAGGGCTGCTGCTTTGAAATTGGCTGCACATCTTTTACATATATGCCAAATGAAGAGAATCAGGAATGATAAGCTATGAAAGTAAAACCTAAATATTATTGCCAACGTTTTTCTAATGCTCAAACAGACTGTTTTAGTTTCATAGTGCAGATATTCATATGACTCAATGACTAGCTTAAATCTGTGAACTACTACCAGTCGTTTTTATGGACAGGGTGTGTGTATTCCATCATGATATTATCAATATCTTGGCAGCATGTTTATCAATCCCCGTCTGTCACTTTGTTAAAATTCATCTTGTAGCCAATAAAGCTTGTCCCAACATTTGCTACTCTCTGCAAGGCAATGAAAGAAAATAGAAAGGATCGATATGTGATACACTGTCAAATTGTAGGACAAGATGGTTTACAAATTCTACATGGGATTGAGAAGGAAATGGAAGTGTCACATACGCAACTAATATAATATTGTATTCGATGGCGTCAGAGAGAAAGCATGTGGCTTGGATCATCACACATGTTTTTATAGCAATAATAATTTTATACGTATTTTCGGGACTGTCACTAGTAAAAACGTACGCACATGAACTTAAATGCATTATTAAATATAATCATAAAAGGCTGAATACAAAATATAATATGATTCTGTCCATCACCGTCACTCAAACTTGAGCATTGTACGCAGAAAAGAGAAAATTGTGGAATAGGTAGAGTTGCTACCCCAAAATTATTATTCCAATTTCCGAAATTCATACTCTTTTATAACCTTGCTGTCTAAAACATTACATGAATATTCAATACGCTATATAGTGCCTGCTGACATTTTACATGAAATTCACATCATCATATTCACATGCGGCAGCGCTCTGCTGCTGAAGAGGTGACAAGGTTATTCCGACGACACACACATAGACTATATGTGACATAGTCAAATCTATCCTCCTGGTAATTTTATTGTGGTTTCATATAAAAGCATAGTATATGCGTGTGTGGTCAACTTGGAACACAAATCACCTTGTTCTACCGAAAATGAATATTATAGAACGCAATCATAATCATACCATCATATATCATTTTCATGAATTACAGCCAAAAGTGGGACATTTTTTTTTGCTCCGTCTATTCCATACATTCTCATTCTTCCAAATTAGATGGCCACATAATAATTATAACCTTCAGCAGATCTGCGTGAATTCCATCTCATTTGCCTACATTTTCCCTCATTTCGCCAAAATCCAAATGCTTACACTAAATCATTGAAATGGGCTTTTCTCGCATTGCTTTGTTTTTTTACAAAAAAAGGCGTTGATAAAACAGCATGAGGCATATTAAACAGATTATAACAGCTAAAAGGATAGTATAAGCCGCAGCTCAGTTCGATTCATAGAGACAAAGGGGAAAAAAGTATTTTAAACCCTTGTCCCCGAAAAATGATATATATACTTTCATTGTTAAAATGATTAAACAAGAACACACGAGATTTACGTAACGTTATTACCGGCATAGTGCCAGAAAATCCGGTTTCATTATACGAGATTGTTCGTCTTTTCCTGTCGACTTAGCTACCATGTTATTATTACTACTGCACACATATTCCAATTCAAATTGAACGTGCTCACATCACACCAGAGAGATATGGAAGCACCATAATAACGCAAGTGTGGAAAATGGATTCCCAGTGAAAGTAGCGCCTAAAGGGATTTTACTACGTGAATAAGCAGTAGACTATATGTACTTGTAATACTCATAGTATAACCATATTATATTAAGGGAAAGGAGTTAGCATAATACCGTAAGAACGAAGGATTGTAAGGATGTAACGTAACGTAAGGATTGAGATTTTAAACCTTTAAATATTATACACATGGCTTATACATGTACTCCATATAACCTTTAGAACTGCACAAAGTTATATGATATATTTTCTTTGCAATCTCAAAAATATCACCAAAAATATTTTCGTGTGAAAATCAAAATGACTTTTTGCTCTTTTCACTTTATGTTGGTTTTGGGGAATGAAAGGTACGTATATTCCTGTAAAATACATGATATTAACCCACTTTATATTCTTTGAAGCTATTATACGTGCTTTTCTTTAGTATTGGGAATAGACAAAGCTTGAAAAAATAAACCATTTAGTTTAGTGCAGCACGTCAAAAGGTACTATCTACTTACTAACTCAAATCACAATCACTCAGTACATTTCTCTTGCTTTTGTGTTTGTAAAAGAAAAGAAAATGGGTTTTGAGAAAAGAATAATCTCTTTATTTTTTTGTTTCTTGGGTAAAACAAAACTCGTACCACAACATTTTGCACAGCAAATAATTTGTACGCGAGTTCAAAGGCCAGAATGCAGTTGCAATAAATTATACTGGAGTACAAAAAGTAAAGTATCAGAAATGGGTAAGATACAGAAAGAGGAAAGAGAAAATAGTGAAGATCACTTCAGAATAAAAACGAAAGGAAAAAAATTGGCTGATAGTCAACTAAGACTGAGGATGGAATGCGTGTACTCGAAAATAATGGTGGGATTTACAAGCAAAAGGAATTCAAAACAAAAAAAGTAATGTCATCATTCTGAAGTGCATTTAATACTATTCAGTGGTCGGTTAGTACTTTTGAGTATCCAGCTAGGATGCTAAATAAATGTATATGTGGTTTGGTTGCAAAAATAAAAAAAATAATCGATCCGTACAATGGTGTTTTGTGTATGTGTTTGATGTAGAAAAAAAATATGGTTGTCTTTTGATGCAATAACTTGGTAGAATTTCTCCCCAGGATTCTCACTGGAGTAGTCAGTGCAACGAAAATATTTGGAACTGGAATGAAGAGACAGTACTAAATATTCGGATGTGTGTGTATTGGAGAGAGAGAGAGAGAGAGAGTGAGGGTAAAGTACCAAATTTCTAATAAAAGCTCGCCAAGTTCTTTTTCCCTTTTACTTTTTACTTGTCCCCAGGTTTTTTGTTATTGAACGTGATGATTATCTTGATCATGATCACCATAATGTGACCACACTGGTGTCTCCTACTTTTGCTTAGGTTGAACTCTTGTTTTATGAGAACAAAAATTCAAAAACAAAAACCATATTCGCCATGAGTGTTTTTGAAGGGGAAAAAATTATACAACTGCATGATATTCCGTGCTAAAAAAATGAATTCAACGGGTTGCGGTATCAGGACCAGCATTATTTGTACATTTTCCCAGAGAGGAGCCATGAATAGGAGTTGACACTCTGCCCATTAAAGGAAAATTTACGGGATTAAAATAAAATCCTCGTAGATTTCCAAGTGATGAGCTTTAAAACTCGTTGTATAGTGTTATGGGTTGTTCTCACGATGTGAATGGTCGCTGTAGTACTTAAATGATACGTAAAGTGTAAACGAACAAGTGACATCGATTAAACTTATTTGGGAGCCACCGCAAATTTTGTCATAATGTATCTTAAAACGGCGATAAATGGGTAATACAAGGGGCAATATAATTCTGTTAAAAGCGTTCTAGGATAACATTACCTGTACAGAGGAAACAAATTAAGCAACCGTGCTCATGCAGTGTATAATTTGTTAGTTTAGTTACATTTAAGGAGTTTTGTTGCGTTTTTTAAAGATTATTCTGTTTTTACATTTCATGCTATTGATCTCAAACGAATACCAACAGGACTGGAAAAGCACCTACGCATTACGGAATATGTGTTAAAGTGTATAAAACCAATATAGTCCTGTAAGCATAATCAAATACTGACAATGAGTCAAGTTGAAATCAAAATTTATTAATTACACAGTTAAGGTATTGTATTTATATCCGCATTTTTTAATATCGACATAAATGTTTTTTATCGAAAATTCGTATAGGTATATTGTAAGAATTGATAAAAGGAAACACTCAAAATGTTTAAATCCTCCCATCCAGAACATCTTATTGCCTGTCACTATTTTCGTGTGTATCTAAGAAAAAGTATTCTTAATATTTGCACGTATCCTCTCTTTATAAACTCGTTTGCTTGCTCTTTTTTTACTGTGCTCCTTTACTTTTATATGTGAAACGGGGCATAAAAGGTAGATAAAAGGGCTGATGCTGCCCTTTGGCTATAGGTTATCAGAAAAATTACTGGTGCTGGTGACGCAAAAATATAGCAAAAGNTTAAACACAAAGAAAACAAAAAGGGTAAAAAGGCTATAGGTTATCAGAAAAATTACTGGTGCTGGTGACGCAAAAATATAGCAAAAGTTTAGGAAAATGCTTGAGTACGTTTTTCTTCCCTTGTCATTTAGATTCCAGTCAGGTGCCCTACCCTACAAAACTTTTGAGCCTCTCTCTCTCTCTTTTTTTCTGTAAAAGCGACATCATCACGGAAGACTGATCAGTGCTGGTGCTTGCCAAAGTAAACCAAGCAGAAGACGAAGCACAAAAATCACACAACAATTATTGCTTGACGTGATGAAAATAAAAAGTAGCTAGAAAAAATAAGTAAGAGGCATACATACATGATGGAGAAAGTAAATTAAGAAGAAAAGCAAAAATAATAATAAAAAATAATAAATGGTTTGGATTCTCTGGTAAAAGTAGTTGACTTCCATTACGGAATTATGTATTGTATCATGTATGCTTCGAAAGCTTATATATTCCGCCCAAGTTATTACATTTTCGGCTCGTTTAGGTTAAATGTTACTGGAAAATCAACAAACTTTTTCTAATTTTAAGAAAAATAATCAAGCTTCCGTTTGCTTTTGTTGCCAAACTTACTTACCTACATACGTGAAGAAAAGGAAAATGGAAAAATCAAAAGTTTATATAATTAAAGCTATACTTTGTTTGTTATGGGGAAACTGTGAGATAATCAAAACCGGTGAAAAAACTTGTTTAGAAAAAATTTACTTTTCCTAGTCCCAAAATTTTTTTCTCAAAACGTAAAGCTTGTATCTTGTATGCAGTTTGTTTAGTTGAGTGACAACAAGATGCAAACATGCAGAAAAAAGAAAAACATTTTGTTGCTGTAGTCTCAGCCTGCTGCCTGGTAAACTGGGATAAGACAAGATTATTGATGAGAACCCTTCTTGTCGCAGTTGGAGCAGACGTTCAATCTCCATTTTTCACTTGACTAAATTTACTCATGAGAAAAAGTAAGATGTATCGCTTCGGTTTACAAGCAAGACGGTGACTGGTGACAATCTTATCTCTCTACCTTTTCCCAAAAAGTTATTTATACAGAAAGAAATGTGCTGGAACTGGAAAAGATTGAAATGGCCATTCACTACCAAGAAAATTGACTTGTTACTAAAAAGAGTGGAAAGTGTAAACATATTGTAGCTTTTTGACCTAACTCTCTGCTGCTCCAACTTGGCAAGATTAGAGAGAAAGTAGGAGGATGATTGATTAGTAAATTTTGGCAGATAAATTACATACACAATTGCGCATATAAAAGACTACACGGTTACTCGCTTTGGACGCTTACACATTTGAAGCTAAGGGACTACTTTGTTGAACTACCTAATTTTTAGGCAATATTCATATGTTTTGGTTAAAAGTCGTTCTCAAATCACACCCATCACAACATGCCTTTAGGGAAAGTCAAGTGAACTGTGTTGTGTTGAGGATAGGTTGTTATTACGTTAATGTTCTACGTGTTTGTATGCCAGAGTGGTGCTTCCACTACCAAAACAATAACATGCATTAAAAATGTAAAATATATTTGAGAGGTGCATGCATGTTGCTATATATGGGCGTGTGACCTACATGTGAACGTCATAGCTTTATACTGGTGCGCTCATGGTTGAGTGACTTGTTTTTTTGTTTTTCATAAAATGGGAAAGATTCATGGATATTGTTATGATCCTTGCATAAAACGGAGGAAATGTGTGTAAGGTTTTCACTTTCTCTTGTCAGCAAAGTGCAGACTCTGTAGAGTGTAGACGTGCAACAACACACACGCCCAGAAAACTTCAAACAAAATCAGTACCATACATGCAGACAGCGGGGAAAACGCCAGACAAGCTATTATTATTGTATACTGTTTTTTTTGCATTAAATGGCAGGATTGTTTACGATGTACCTTACACCGTTTATACAATAGGTAATAATAATAATACGTAACAGTGTGTCATGTGTGATAGGGAGAACCTACATATTCTCGTAAGAAATTACCATCATTATCGTTTCGGGTATTTCCGCATCTCACCTCACCTCATTACTGCACTTTGGTGGTCAAACTCATCTAATAAATGTTTCCCTTTGTTTTCCCGCACCTTTTATGCACAAACATGAAGCAAATTGAAATTGTGAGTGTGAAAGGGAAAGCTAATGCAAAGAGAGCCATTTCCTCACTCTTACTCTCTCTCTAACAGTATGAGTGTAAGATGGATGGATGGAGTGAAAATGGAAGCGAGCGCGGAGAGAGAGAGAGAGTTTGCTGATATTATTACGCTTTTGATATAATGGCATGTATGTATGCTTGTGTGTTTCTTTGTAAATCATTTTTACTTCACCGCTTCAGCCACCATCACCACCACAATATCCCCATCCTATAATATCGTCAGTCAGTAGTCCCGAGTGTAATAATGATGGTGAGTCGGTGTGTGATGTGATAGGTGATTCACCGGCCTTGACAAGACTTTCTCCTTATTTTGCTCCTTCCTCCTTTCCCGCTGAGCACTATTCCTATATAGTATATATGTATACCCTTTGTAAACATCTAAACTGTTGAGGGAATTTTCGTGTGATGTAATTTCCTCGTTTTTTCTTGGTAAAACAAACTTTGCTTCGTTTATAAGTTAATGGCTTATATATAAGCAGTGGCTCTAATGATAAATACACACACCATTTTATCTCTGAGAAGAACTTGCAGCCTTACCACCTGAATTCCATTTTTTGTTCAAATTATCAAAAGCAATTTATTTTGGGCTTGTGAGAAAAATGAGGTACCAAATAATAAGGGATCAGGCATATAAAATATATTTTATATGTAGTATAGCAATATAAGGTGATGTAGTGGTATGATGAATGAAAAATTAATAATGTATGAAATCCAACATAATTCTTGTTTTTTCGTCTATTGTTGTGGTGTGTATTGTATCGCCTCTTGATATTTGATGGAAAGTGGATTTTTTTGATAGAGCAGGTTTGTTGTTAATTTTTTTTTCTTTTTCCAAATCCCAATGATTCCTTCCACTACTAAAGTGAAGGAATGACGTAAATTGTAATAAATTTGGCGACGCTGCTAGCAGCAACGAGAAAGCACAAGGCTGATTAAAGGGGATAATATGAGTTTGTATTAGTTACCAGAGGGAAGGAATCTGGAAAGTAGAAGGGAAGAGGTACCACGTACTACCGAGAAAGATATTAGACTTGGGAGAATGCTTATAATATCCGTCATTAGGGAATATGCAACAACAAGGAACGGAGGAAATGAAAGGAAGCGCATAGCACAAGTCGGCATTCACAATTCAGCAAACTAACTAAATGGAAAGCCCAAACACATGCACACAGGAAAAAAGCAAAAAGGGGGAATGCATGTGGACTTTTCAAGATATTCGCACATTCACAATCAAAAAGGGAGAGAAGAGGAGGATGTTTGGTGAAGCGGAGGAGCAAGAAAAGAGAGTAAAATCGACAACGCCCTGAGAATCCTGTGTAGTATTTCGTCTCACGTCTCAAGACTGAGAATAATAATATATTATCACTCACTCAAGTGTCAGTGTCGATATGGTAGCCTCTCTCAAAAGTTCCTCTGTAGTTCCAAGAAGCAAAAGGCATCATGATCATGTTACGAAGCTTGTTCTGCTGGTAATTCTCTCTATTTATTTATTTTTTACTGGGCTCCCTGTGTCTTTCACTCACACTCACGAACCAGCAAAGTGATTTATAGTGTGAGTAAGTCAGTAGGGAAATATTACACAAATATACATGCAATGTAATACATAAGATAACAGGGACATGGTGCCTAGAGCAATACAAAACATGTTATTAGATTGCCATATACTATAGGATAAATACATGCATACAAGGTTGTGGTAGTGTATATTATATATGCAGTTACCGGATGTGAGAAGAGGAAGCATAAAAGGAAATTACTGTCTCTTGGGATTCCATCGATTTAGCAGGTCGTTTTCCTCCTTGTTGTAGATGCTCCACTACTTGGGAAAATGTATATAAATGGCCTTTTATTTCTCGTCTTGACTAACAAATGACTATAGACACTCTAGAATACTTGCATACTATGGGTACTATCTATGAACTGACGGACAAGCTGTAGACCTGGAAGTTTGCAATGGTAAGAAAAGGGAGTGAAAAGACGGCTAAAGAAAGCAGAGTGAGATAAAAGATATATGCCAAGTGCACATTTTATACACATATCATAACAGTTAGAAACTAATGTATATGATTAGCCATTCCTAACTATATAATGGCAAGTTCATATTTTTTGGGGTGAATGGAATGTTTGCCTTTTGAGTCAATTTGTTAGCCTATCCTTTCTTTACTCTCTCTAACCCACTTGAGAGAATGGGTTTACAGATTTCAGCGAAACTTGCAAATTTTAACTCGTCCAGGTTTCCTTTCGATTTTTGCGCACATCCATTTTTCCCTCTGCTGAAATGAGAAAGAGAGAATCTTGAAATCTAACCGTCACAGCCACAGCCTGTGACTCACAGGTACCTTATGGTATGATATATCATTCTATCTGGACTACTGCTGGAAACTAGTTGGAATCTGAAGTGTAGGATAATATGGAAACAAACAAATAAAAATTTGTGGAGTAAAGGATCACCAATAAAATATACAATCAACTTAATGTTTTAATAATACTGTCATCTTTTAAACAAAACAAAGGAACATTATTCTGTGTTCCTCAAAACCTCAGAAATTGACTAATACTTTCCAATTGACGACCATTTTGTAACATTATCTCATTCCGTTTTCTTCCAGTAATACATAAACTGATAAGATTTCTAACTTATATTTCAGAGATTGGATAGTACCAAGTACCAACATGTCACCTCATGAAATATAAAAGCACGCAAATCAATTCAGGGAAATTGATGTCGTCATAAAACCAACCCGAAATCAATAAAATTACATTACTGAAAACCTCTTTTTACCATTATACATACCAACAACAAAAATCAAGCAAATAAGTGACTGCGCCAAAATAAATTGCTCACTGACAAAATACTTTTCTTACTAAAGCCTATAAAACCAGTTCAATGGCCAACAGAAGTATATAAATAAAAATTGTGAACAAATAAAATAAAGAAAAAAGCACAAGCGCAGGATTGAGGCATTTATAAGAGCGAGCTACATCAGTTTATTTTTTTACAAGTCACACTTTCTGACAATACAATGGTTTCTCTTGTCAGATTGTCAGTAAAATTCATTTTGGGTTTTATATGTACATATATACGGCAATATAATACATATGCCTATAGTAAAACGGGAGAAATATAACACCCATTCATTCTCGTTTTTATGCGTCCTTCATTTTCACCAAACAAGAGAAAGGGAAAGAGAGAGATAGCCTAGTAGACATTTATTTTTCTGTACTTTCTCTTATTCTTTTTTCTCGCGCCACCCAAGACTCATATTTCTCCCCAAGTGAGTATCACCGTGTCTCGTAATGATAATGCTGCCACATTTCTCTAGAATAGGTATATAGTGAACACAAGCTGTAGGGACTACACCAATGGTGTAACACCATAGAAAAAAATAGAGGAGTGTAGGGCCTTTTGACAGAGAAATTTATGGCACTTGACAGCGAGAGCTAAGGGGAGACCATCTTGGGAGATTATTCTTTTCAGAGCACAGAAAAGGTGAATTGGTGGTACTAGTCGGTGTGAAGAATAACAGCATAGCAGCTGCTTTTACCGCCAACTTTTTCTTTCACTTTGCAATCGCCAGGTTTCAACTCATTGGTATAATGTGGCTCTTTATTGTTGTCGGGGCAAGCGCTTTATTATTTACGTACGGGAGGGAAATGAAAGGTAAAAAGACGTTATCAGTGATGTAATATACCTACCTAAATTATACATGTAGGTACGTACCTATAGGATTTTGTACATTTATTTTTAGAAAGGGACGAATATGCATAAGGTTCTGATCTGAATAAACAATAAACCCATGTAAAGCAGTAGCATATATATTGGAAAAGTTGTTCTCCTTCCTCCGGGGGATTACGTGGTGACCTGATCTTCGAACTTGTTCGAACTAATGTCCTTAGGTATCGATAACCGAAAACAGAATTTAAAAATTACCATTAGTTCTTTAGTTATTAAGTTCTTTCTATTTACTCCCCCGAGGGATAACCTGGTTTTCGGACTTGACCGAGATAATGTTCATAGGTATCGATCACCGAAAACAAAATTTAAAAATTCCTTTTAGTTTTTGAGATATTGCAAATTGCAATCACGGACGTACGGCAGACACTACGAAATGATAAAGTATCGCATATTAATAAACAATTCCTTCAAAATAATATTGGTTTTTACTAATTTGTAAGCAAGAGTAGATAATTCAACAAAATAGACGACGTTACCTTTATTTGATCTATCAAGGTATGGATAAAGTTCAAAGCCCTCAATTATATTTTCTGGCTTTAAAATAACTCATACCATCTATTTGTCAATGATTTTTAAAAGCATTCTATGGAATATTTCAAGCGTAGCAGGGTAAAATATGGATTCTGGTAGAATCTTTAAAATTTAGTCTAAAACTACAATGTGCATTTTCCTCCATAATGTACCATGTGTACACATTATCTTAAAATGTCTTTGCATTTTTATTACTATTGTGGTTTTTTAGTGTTATAGATTAGTTTTTTGTTTTTCATCTACTCTCGTTATCTTATTACCGCAACTCGACGAAATAAGCAGAAATTCAAAATTCAGCAAACGCTTTTCATCATGAATGAACATACTAAAAAGCAGATAAAGAAAAAAGTGGAGTGCTGATCTATTTATATGCACGAAGAAAGCTCAAACAGACATCTGCCTCACTTATTTCTAATGCTAGACTGAATTTTTAATGCAATAACCTTTAGTGCACACATTTTATATTTTACATATGTATGTTGTCTTTTCCCTTCATCACCCAACACTCTTGAGGTTCTTTTGCTGGCTAGCCTAAAATCCATTTTACGGAACAAAAAATTCAGAAACACTTCTCGTACCCCGCACACATATGTATTCCTAAATTACAATCCTCTTTTTTACGATTCAGAGCAACAACAGCAGCACTTTTTCTCTCACACAGTCACAAAAAAAGTGATGGCATAATGCATGATGTGGACAGAATACGCAAGTAATTCATTTCTTTTTCTTCGTAAAACTTTCATTCTTCTTTTTACATTTGCCTTGCCCTTGCTTCTAAGGCAGTAATAAGAGCAGCTCTAGAGAATGAGAAGTAACTCAAGCAGGCAGGCACAGCTCTCACTATCATTCTCCTCTGCACTGCCTCCTTTTTCCTTCCTTCCGTTACGATTTGCGATGCGGAGCAGTTTGGGTGGTTGGCTGGTTGGTTAACTTG
>JAITYZ010000931.1:0-16999 GCA_027744595.1 Paronellides praefectus
TAATTTACGTAACACGCTGAGACCTCTAAAAGCATGTATCTCAATAATGGAAATCTGGCATCCTCGGAGATCAAGACTGACAAGATTTTTGGCAGCGGAGAACGCGTCATTCCGTAGTTTCTCAATTTGATTGTTGGCGAGAGACAGTTCTGCGAGATGAGTTACTACACCATTTCTGTATCTGTTGGAGTCACTGTTGCCAAACGAATTGCCTCCACCAAATCCACCGGATGAGCCACTGCTGTCTCCCATACTAGGGAGTGGGGTTCGAAGAGAAAATACATCAGGGACTTGGGACAATTCATTATTATCCAGCTTGAGAATTCGTAGATTGGACAGTCCGAGGAATGCACTGACGTTCATACTCTTGATTGAGTTCTGACTCAAATCAAGCTCCACAAGGTTTTCAGCAAAGAGAAACACTCCTGGCTCCACCATATCAATAAGATTGTTTTGTAGATTTAACACGGCTAGAGAGCCCATGGGATTCTGATGTCCTCCGAAGGTCTTGTTACTCAGTTGCGAGATTTTATTAGCATTTAAATGGAGCTCCACCAATTTTCCTTGTGAAATGAAACTGCCCGGTTGAAGTCGAACCAAATGGTTATGACTCAAGTCTACGTAATTGAGCTCATGGTAAAATTTCAACCCGCTCTCGACGCTCCGTATTCGATTATTTTTTAGAATGAGACGCTGGATGGAAGGGTTCAAGGTGATGGGAACGATGTCCAAGTTTGCGTCCACGCAGTTTACATGCAGATTTTCGTCGTCACAACTGCACCCACTGGGACATACAGCAGATGCAGTGTGTAAACTGCTCAATCCGAGAATTGTAACGATTATTATTTGAAAAATCTTCATTTTGAGAGAAATTCCTTTTGGAATGTTCAAAAAGTTGTAGGAATATGTGAACTTTTCCATATATATTCTTCGTTATGCTAACATTTCATTCCTTATGGTGATGAATTTTCCCAATGCAGCAGCGGAATTTGATCTTGGTCCCTCTGATTGCAAGGTATATAATGTCAGCGTTGCATTTCCTTATAGCTGTGTTTTCTTTCTTAGATTTGCTTCTGTTCACAGAGTTTATTTCCTGTTGTCCTTTGGAATAATTGGGATTTTGGTTGCTGTAAAGAACATAGAAAAAAATCACGTTTATTAATTGTGCTCAAGTTAGGAATTTTTTTTAACCGATTCTCAAAAATACATGAGTCACTGACATGCTAACAAGAGGGTCACTTTTATTCACCATGTCAAGCTTATTAGTAGTTTATTTTCTGTTTTTGAGTATTCAGTTAGAACAAAAAGTCGTAAACTTTGAGTTCTGAAATCAAATATCATCAACCATGTTATGAAGAGATAACCTCAGAGAGCAAGGTGAAGTTGAAAACTGAGGAAAAAAAGTCGTTAAAGCCGTATATTATATGTATGTGTGGTAAATAAAATTGTGCCATTTGGACCATACCCTATGTTTCATATCATGATATGCTTTTTAAAAACGAATAGAGCTCATTTCATTATCAGTCAAGAAAATTGAGATCATAGTATAAGATGCATAAACACGTACATGATTTGCTATTGTTATATGGGTTTCTCAAGAATTATATTCGTATGTATTCCAGTGGAACTCGAAATCGAGGCAAAAAGCATGATTCATGCATTATCATCATCAAGAGAAGCAACAAAAATATTCTTATTCGGCAATCTGATCCCTTCTCCAGTAAATTTTAACTACGTGATAACGATAACTAACTAGCAGTTGATCGTTACGTTTTCTTGATACATCTTTAATTATGCATATCAAAATTCAAACCTCCGGAAAATTCCACCATCTTATTTTACATGTCACTGCACTGCTGGGTGTGTGGGATCGGATATATGTTGATCATTCGGCATATTATATTCTTTAATAAATGCTGTTATTAGCCATATCCTTCCTACAACCTACACAGTCAAACATCAGGATATGCATATTTTTATATTTAATTTTAAATTAATGAATAACATCTATCATTAGGGGCATCTTATCATCGTAATGGTTCAGTAGCATTCATAGTGCATAGCTGTAGAAAATAGGTATGTATTTTAGTTTTGACTGTAGATGTTCCGGAAGTTTCATAATGCCCCAATAATCTAATCATGCAAGGGAAAAGGATGCGGATGCATAGTCATGATAAAATGCTGTAAAGGAAAATAAATCTTGCTGGCATGACGGAAAACTTACATTTTATTTTAAGTTGTTTTTCGTGAAACTCATTTCAACTATCCACTTGACCAAACCCTTCAAAGACTACAATGTGTAGACTTTATATAGGCACCCATATTATTTCCAAAAATAGGTTTATACAGACGAGCTGAAAATTTATAGTCCGCATTCAAACCCCATTTCCTATTCTATTTTATTTCTGATAATAATCATATCTATACAACTCAATTTCTGATTTCAGCTTACAATGCAAAAAGGAAGTACTTTTTAGATGATGATATGATGATTTTGATGATAGCAGTAGTGGTTTCATTTCAAGTCAGCCAAAAAGCCAAAACAGCAACGATACATGGCATGAGCTATATAACATATTACACTTGTACTCTTGTACTGTACAACCTTTTATACTTCATGAGTATACTTTAAGTCCTCAAATTTTGCACAATCAGAAACTTTTCAACAATTCAAAAGTGATACTTACGATACACACTTTAATACCCACATAAGAAATATTACACTTTTCATGATCTAGTATAAATACCATATATTATACACAAAATTTCATTCTTGCATTCTTCTTCTTTTTCTTTTTGTTACGAGAAAAAATGGCAGAGCTACAGACAGCTGAAAAATATAAAATATTGCAATAAACTCACAAAAAAGTCATTGTTACTGTGTGCTTTTTTTAAAATAAAAATGAAAGAAAGATGGTTGCCGCTTTCAACAGCTGAAATTCGGAATGAAAAAGTACGCAAAAACGCACTATCTAAATGCGTATATCTGCTATATATATGGAATACATACGTTGAGCGGATTTTATAAGTACTCCTAAAAGTACAACAGTGAATGACTTTCTATTTTCACTCAATTTTTTGTATGAAAGGAACTCCCTGTTGTTGTTGTCTTGAGAAAGATAAACATTCTCCAATGCGCTTCCCTACTCGCATTATTTCCGACATCATTATGACAGAAACAAGTAATATATCAAAGAGAACCGTGAAGTATGGAAAATCAAAAGAAAGCACCAAGCAGAACGAGTATCTTTGTCCATTGCATTAGTGGCCGCACCACCACAATGTATGTTCTGTACAATAACAAAACAACCCGTACAACAAACAACTATGTATACCTATGATACTGGATTTTTTTTCTCTATTGAGATTTTTGAGATTTACTTACCAAACAGAAAATTTCAAAGTTCAACTTCCAAATAAAAAGTGAAAACCAAGTCCACATTATTCCACCAATAAAATATCCCATTCACTTCACGTTCACAAACTCATGTATATATATCTAAATATGTACATTCAACTAGACACATAATCAAACAAAGAATACAAAGAAATGTTTGGCTTTCATTTGACTGGACGACAAACAAGTAACCATTCACTTCACGTTCACAAACTCATGTATATATCTAAATATGTACATTCAACTAGACACATAATCAAACAAAGAATACAAAGAAATGTTTGGCTTTCATTTGACTGGACGACAAACAAGTATTCAAGAAAAGTAAGTTTTTTTTATTCTTTCGAAACTAAAATAGTTTTAATTTATCCACGTTTGTAATTAAAATGCAAGCTTTGTTCTTTGTGCCTGATTACAATTTTTCAGAAAACACATTTCTATTTCACTACAAATTATTTCGAATCAAAGCAACTTTTTACACTTATATACTCTTGTGCCATGTACAGGAGGACAAGAGTGAAAAGTTATACAAATTCATGCTCCATTTATTGTTTTCTCGGTTCATTATAACTTTACGTGTTTTTCAAATTCTTTCGCTAAATGTGTATCAAAAGTCAACTTCAAAAGTTTAGCCATGTACAGGAGGACAGGAGTGAAAAGTTATACAAATTCATGCTCCATTTATTGTTTTCTCGGTTCATTATAACTTTACGTGTTTTTCAAATTCTTTCGCTAAATGTGTATCAAAAGTCAACTTCAAAAGTTTCTTACAAATTCAGAGAATAAATAATTAAACTCACAAATTACGTACAATTAAAACTTTAGTAACTGTTCCCTTTTAATAATACAGTTCAATTAAGCAACACTGAACTATGCATACTGACTGACTGTGATTATATGATGATGAACTCAATTTTTTCCATGCGTGTTTGGGAACACTCATGGAACATGGAACAGAGGAGAGATGAAGTTGAGAAAGAGAATGATGATATCATCTTTTAGCGTCTTCTTGTTTGATATGTATATTGTGCACGTCTGTTATCAGCAAAAGCTAACAAGATAAAAAAAGCTCTATTTCAATGTGAAAGGAAGGAACGAACATGGACAACAAACTGATCATAATATTATTAATACAAAACCTGGTGTACCATGCTACATGATGGGGTCCCCATCATGGGGATATCTCGTTATTAAACTTGTAACAATTGTATGTTTAATGAGAATGCTTGACT
Organism: Paronellides praefectus; assembly: GCA_027744595.1. Taxonomy (NCBI): domain Eukaryota; kingdom Metazoa; phylum Arthropoda; class Collembola; order Entomobryomorpha; family Paronellidae; genus Paronellides; species Paronellides praefectus. The sequence goes on from JAITYZ010000931.1 coordinate 4,630, forward strand.
GGTATACTGCGGGTCAGCCATGGGCTGTATTGGGCCATTTATAGGGCCATTGGGCCATAGGAAGCTACGTGTGTTAAACAGGCTGAAAAATGAAAAGCGTAATTGACAAATCAGTCACAGGTCAATAGACGGACAGACAAACAACGTGATTATATTGACTAACTTTCAAGAATAAAGGCTTTCGATAGTATTAATATGCTTATGAGAATGAGTCAAATTACACACACGGCTAAATAACACAACCATCACACCAGCAGCACAACACCGCGTCGTTGCCATCTAATTGTTTTGTACATAATGTCGTTATGTTTGAATAATACGTACGATAACATGTTCACTCATTCAATGTGTCATTTCATGACAAAAAGGTAAAAATAACAAGATGCATGGCATTACTTGATGCAAAGAGAACAGGTACAGCATAAACCAACTGTGTTTTCCATAATACCTGGTTTACTTTAACTTTAACTCCCTCTTTCCATCTGCAGTATGTTTATACACCCCCACTGAACTCATTAAACACAACATGACATGTTATATTGCATATACCTAGGTATATTTATTCCACATTATGGAAATATTTATTGAGAAACTGAGCACAAGCTTGTTTGAAGCTAAGTGTAATTGTGAAAATTTATGACATATCACTCATGTGAATTTGTTAAATACTCACACACACACACACAGCGTCACAAACAATCACTATCACAAATCAAGCAAACACAGGAGTACAGCAGGCAGGAACTAGGGATCTGCACTTCTAACCATTATAAAACGTTATTTTGCTTTAAGAAGATAACATGTTTCCTTGATGTTCCATTTTATTATATTTGCATAGATTAATAAACAACGCCATAAGAATATTCAACCCAACATTAAATGTTTGTTAATTTCAGTACACAAAAAATGCATGTGAGATGTTGTCTTGTGTTTATTAGCACTTTTCCCGTCGCCCACATCCGCTACGTGTATTTAGTTACCTGTAGTAGAACGCCCGAATAACATCGCATCGTCGTAGTATGGAATGGATATGCTTCAGAATAAACAAAGTTACTTAACACACATTATGCAGGTAAGCCAAAAGTTGAAAAAACCAAAATGCAATGCAATTGGTATATTATGTAGGTAGGTATATGTATGTGTATGCAAGATTTACTCGTTAATACCTACATACATTTTACTTTTTACGACGAGCTGCTTCATAACAAAATAAATGTTGTTAAACTCAAATGTAGAAAAATCACTCACGAAACATTAAACATGGCATTAATATGAAAGATAATTAGGTAATATGCATTATATTATGTCTTCTTGTTATGCTTTAGCATAAATGTGCTAATGAGTGTTGGCGGCGACTCCTCAAATTTCATGTCGAGAGTCTCGACTCAAGACTGTGTTCTCGCATGATGCTGAATTCTTAAATAGCTAATCCAAGATTTTCTATGTGTCTGCAAAAATCAAAGTGTGCTCGAAATTCGCATATTTAATGGAGTGTTATTGTGCACTTGTGCTAAAAAAAAATGTTTGCACTTTGTTTGAGAAAATCAAAAATCAAAATGTAGTCAAGTATTTATCGTTTGCCCAAGTGCTAAGCTTCTTCAACCTGCGTCCTTTCTATTTGACATATTATTGAACGCTTGGGATCTCAACAACAAGACAAGTGCATGAAGGGAATATTTCTTTTTGATTTGCTAATGATCAAGTAGATTAAAATTTGGAATTTGCTTTGGTAGACGTTGGCTTTTCTTGAGTCAAGTAGGAAGGAACACTATGTATGTGAGCTGATAGCAACGACACTCTCACTCAACAGCACAAATGGGAACTCTTTATTTTTTTTTGAATAATTTTAACTAGGTACACATATTTGTATATAAGAATATTCAAGATTGTTAAGTAATATAATCAATGATGTGTTTACATGCATTGTTAGCAGGAAAAATGAAGCTGAGTGTACTCAAGTTATTATTATGCGTTAGGATTTAGTATTTATTTCAGATTGAAATGGTATTCGAATTATTATTGCGTTGTGACAGGAAAACTATAACTTTTTATCACTTGGATCAGTTTACTATGCTACTACATACACACCATAAAGAATAATACTGATTTTTGATGGCTGTAGGTTCAATGTAAGTAAAATATTATTCGTCATTGCATAAGTCAAAGTCAACTAACTTTACTTATCATTATATCACTATCACATTAGAACATTTCATGCAAAGAAGTTGACGAAGAATTGAAGCAAGAATATTTTTGTGTACGAACAAACCTACTCACTTGTGACGGTGCACCGCGGTGTCGACGAGTATGTAATATTTAATGTAAATGTATTTTATGCCTACTACTATGCAGTACATAGTGAGCACACACAAAAATCAAAAATGAAATGCTTGAGCTGCAAACATGTTTATGTTTATGTAAGCATATTTATATAATGTGGACGGTTGAACAGTTTGTAATGGCCTTATAAAAAGTTGATGACTGCGATGACGCATCGCGTAGTCAAATGTTGCTAGAACTCTCAAATCATCCATTAAAAAATTATGAGGAAATGTGCAGGTCTATGCATATTTAAACTTTAATAAAAATAAAACACTACTATTACGAACAATAATTTGATGACAATGATTAATTAGAAAAAAATGTATTTATCTTTATGACCAATACTTTATTGCGTTTATGAAACTGGTTAGACCTTCATGATTTTTGCTGTTCAGTGCAAGCAAACATTTACTTTTGCAAAGTTGTTAACCCAAGTCCAAAATAAAAGCCTTTTAACGAGTTGGGTTTCAGTAAATATTACACAAATATGCGCATTACTTCTCTTCCGAGATTCGCGTCATGTAAATAATAAGATCATGTTAAAAAATATTATTGCATAAATATTGCTCATGTTTAGAAAACTCAAATCTTAACACTGCTGGGATCATAAGATAAAAATAGGTATAGAGCGCGTAGTACCGTAATAACTCATACATTGTTTTATGTATTTACTCAAATCTTAACACTGCTGGGATCATAAGATAAAAATAGGTATAGAGCGCGTAGTACCGAAATAACTCATGCATTGTTTTATGTATTTTCTTGTCTTTGGTTCAGATTCGTACGTGAAATATATTTTTACTGTCTTGTCTTTTATTTTACCTTCTTGCTTTAAGCCCCTTTTTATGAAAACTACAAATTTTTACACTCTTTCTTATGTATGTACATAATACATATTCGTATTTATGAATATTATCAAAATCAACACGTATTTATTCCTTTTAAGAATAAAATGATAAAACCAAGAGGGAGTGATAAAGATAGCTGTAGGTAAAACATGTTCCATTTCCCACTATATCTCACTATAATAGTGACACTGAGATAAAATTAATATATACCAGCATAAATCAGTGATAGTTTTATAATGCCAGATAAATCTTGTTTTAAAATGATGCCTGATTAAAAGAAAAAAAACCCAGATTATTAGCGTTGCTCAAGAAAAGCAAAATTCAGCATTTTTGTGCAAGCGGAAGACATGTCCATTTGACACTTTTCATCAGTTCGTCTATTTCAGCTTCATGCCTAATGAGTCTAAGGATGCCACAGAATAGGGTCCTGTGGGGTGGAGCGGTGTAAAAGTAGAAAACTGTTAATACGCTTGTATGTCTGTACAGCAGACACACCACACATCTTTGGACAAACCTAATCCTGAACAGGAGCAGTAGTAGTAGTGGAGCTTATATATGGCTGGATCTCTATCCCTGACTCTGGCTTCCGCTCATCCAATTAGATTAATTACTTTCGCCTGACAACTCTCAGCAATGATGGATGGCCAAGAATCCAGGTCAAAATACACTCACGGGTATTCACCACATATTGAGTGTTAATCAAGTTAGCTCCATACCAGTGAAGCGGCTCTTGTAAACTCAACCCAAAGCCAAACTAAAAACATTTTCGCACAAATGAATTCCCAGTACCCAGCCGAGTTATAAAACAGCCTCATCAACAACAGCTTTACTATAATATGTATATAAGAACTAGACTGAGAGACAAAAAAAACTTGCTCAGGCTTTTGCTACTCAGGCCTTGTAGTAATAGTAAATGAAACAGGAACAAGCTTTTCACCGACTTTATTCCACCTAATTTGATTCTGTTTTCACAAACAACGAAATATAAATAGCTATGCTTACATTATGCTAGGTGAATACCATAAGCTTCAGAGAAAATCTTTTTTTTTTTGGAAAGCGACGGAGGAGCATGAGCCACGCTTCGGAAAACACTGAAAATCCATTATTTCAAAAATGTTTGGGACGAGAATAAAAATCTTTCAGGATTAAAGCGGATCTCCGGTAATACCATGAGTTTGCATGGTTGACTGTTGTTCAATGTGTATGGTGCGTAAATATTAATCAAAAAGCTGAAAAGTAACCTTGCTGCTTACGCTTTTTCGGTTCCATTTCATAACATCACATAATTTTGCAATTTGACCCTAATTCTATTTTATAGTTCAGTTAAGAGCTTTTAACGAGGTTTTTGGCTTGCTATATACATGTTTCAGGAAACTAGTCAACGTCCCAAAATATTATGCTGCTGACATTATAATCCTGACAATGTTAGTTAGTCATCATCATCACGCGCTTACATTATTTCTTCAGGAACTACGACTTTTCTTCGATAGATGCAGCGTACCAATAGGCTTTTCTTTCAAAGCAAAGCGTTGTCCTCAAATATTGTCGAATTGATTCAATTAACAAAAAGCGCTGGAGGCTAGAATAAAGATTTGTTGGTGTGTTGTGAAAACACATTTTGTACACTTTCATATTTATTTAGTTTACCCTCACATTGCATTTTGCTAGTATTTTCGATATTTTGGTTAGATATAACGTTACCGTACCTGTCATGTTGGATAATACGCAGCAAAAAGACACTTACGACATGTCTCTCAACAGCATATATATAGAAAAGTCGCTGTAAACTAGATTAATTTAATCCCAACAACATTGAATCAACAAAGGAAAATCAGAACAACTACGAGTAAAACCGGGAAAAAATGCCAAGCAATTCCTTTCTCTGCAATCTTGATTGTAGCTATTCACACTATCTGTTGTTGTTGTTTATCTGTAAAGATCACTTATTCACAGGTAGCTTTGTGGTGCCTTCTTATTTTGTTACCAATATCAGAAAGATTTCAACACCCGTGTTTCCTGTCATCTTGTCTTGAGCACACATTCATCACTGATAATGTAATAAAGGAAAACTAAATTAAATAACCTTGTTGTTCCATGTACTCCTGTATTTTCTCAAATCCTGTAAAGTTTACTTTCACCCTTCCTACCAGAATGCTACATAGCTAATATTATTGAGAAAGTTTTACTGGCGTATAGCTATATGTTTTGTTCGAAACAAAACTTAGGTAGATCCGACTCTACCTGTTTTAGTATACGTATTTATCAGTAAAAAAGCACTATTTTAGAAAAAACGCGAGATATGAATATACCAATGCCAAAAGGCTGGTGAAAGCTTAATAAATGTTTTCTTTCTAATGGAGATAAAATGCCTGAAAGAAGGCTGTGACTACTACTGACTATGTGTGTACTCTTTGTTCTTGTGTATTCATGAGTGTCTTTTTCATGTTATTATATGTGACCATATATCGTTACTTTCTTTGCAAGTGCAAAGTTTGCAATAGTTGCAAGTTTCATTAATGATGAGTTTGGAAGTTGCAGTAACTGAACTAAAATGTTGTAGTATGTAGCTCTGGAAAAGTTGCGTTTCTCATGAACGAATGAAATTAAAAATCACATTCTGATACTTTTTGGTTTGCAAAAACAGATTTATTGGGGTTACTGGTAAAAATACTTTATTTTATCTTTTATATTGGCCTCCTTTTCTTCACTTTCTTCTTTTTCATTTGATCTGACAAAGAAATACGGATTGGATACATGATCATTATTTCATTATACTTTGCACACAGGTATATCATTCAACCATTTCAACCTAGTTATATATGTATTTTTGTTCAGCTACCATATTTCTTACTGACAATGTTAATTAAAGTTATTAATAAAAACTTTGAATTGCTGCTGCTACTAATTAAGCTTTCAAAAATGCATTTGGGGCGACTATGACTTTATTAGAATCAAACTTTTTAGTTGGAGAACGTTTCAATTTCCTTTCATGTCATTTGTTAAAGAATACTCTTGATATACGACGCGATTTTCCGTTAAACATTTACTACATCTGCTCATATGGTAAATTGGGGAGATAAAAATGTTTCGTTCATTCAAAAATCTTTAATTCTTAAGTTTTATGACTTGTTCTTGTCACAAGAACTACATTAATTACCTACTTTAAAGAATGTTTTTCTGGTTTCTCAATATTTTTTATTACGGAGCTCGAGCATTATTATAAATCTCTATTTTTATTGTCGCATTGAATAAGTATCTTAAAGTATTGACAGGGACCTTGATGAGCTCATTTACACTGTTTTTAAAGTTACACCATGTATCCTGTAAGTGCTACTGAAGGAATGCAAAGTAAATGTGCAGTATAATTTTGAACAATAATATATTTTGTATCACTCGAACTAGAGATCATGCATGTCGTGTGCAAAGTCAGGAAAGTAGTAAATTTCAAGTTAACAAGATGAGAAGAGAACAAGAGAATAAGTACACCCTCACACACACAAAAGGAATGTGATCAAAGTGATCGCATATTACTGGAGAAAATGCAATTTACATGATAATTTCCCTCCATCTGTCATGCTTACAGGGAAAGTGGAAGGTTCAGTGTTGGCTGCTGCTGGCTACCAAAAATGAATAAATTTATTGTCTGCTTTTACTGCTTTCCCTGGCTAATTTATGCTTTGCCTTTGGCTCATATGTATGCATGAACACCAGCGTGCTACTAAATGTGCATACTTTTGCCATTGTGTTCAAGTCTGTGCAAAAGAATAGTTTGTCACACGTTACACATGTAACAATATAATAAGAGCCTTGCAATATACTTTGCCATTTTAGGGATTTTAGGTCAAAATTAGAATAGCAACAATTACAATATATCCATGCTTTTGTGATAATTGAGACTGTCAGCCCTAAGGGATGACAGCTTATTGGGATTTTAAAGTAGAATGAGCTTTTCCCCTCCACTCTTGCTATACTCCCAGTGCGCACAAGATATTTACTGTTTAGTGAAATGCACAAATAAAATCCGCATTTTGCGTTGAAAAATTTGAATGGAGGACAAAAGTCAATAGAATTTTAGATCTTCAACGATTCCAAAGGTTACACGATTCTTTTTCCACTTTCCCCGTCTACATGTTGCGGGGAACCTTTCCCCAACAATAAGCAAACAAAATAGGTACGAATCTCATTACTGTAAAAACCATATTTGGACCAGCATTTTTATGCCATCCTTTTTCTCAAAATGAGATGGTTTTTGTGCGAATACACATGCTGGAGGCATTCACACTCAAACTGCTGCTCCATTATGATAATATCATTTCGAACTGTTAAAAATGCATGTAAGAAGGGACGTGACAAAGAAACAGTAAAACTTTCTTAGGGTTGGTATAGCGGTGGTGGAAGCTATGCTGGATAGATATATAACGCGCACATCAACTCCAAACTTGTAAAGAGATCTCATAACGGGAAAGTGAGAGAAAAGAGCAAAATTACAATCCCAAAAATTCATCTTTCTAACAAGAAGTGCAGATATCGTGTGTCTGCTTGTGTGGTGGTAAAAAAATGGTGGATCTGAAATTGTTATCTGCTCACCATCAACGTTATATTATACACACGCACATATGATACAGCTTTACAGGAAAAAGGCATAAAAAATGCGATATATTCTTCTTGTGTAAATGGTAAGTGAAGCAATTTCTTTTTTGCCAAAATGACTTTTAACAAACGTACAGGCAAACAAGCACGAGGCCATTGCTCAAAATGTGAAACCATAAAACTACCAAATATGAAAACGCGAATCAACAAAAAAAGAAGAAAAAAAGCCACAAAAACATTCACAGAACCTTTTAGCATAACATAACGACGGAGCTTTCCCGATTCCGAAAAAAAACTTAGACATATGAAACGTAAGTGGATATATAGTCATTTCAATGGACGTTAAGAGACTCCTTCCAAATATAATAAAATTATCGTTTGTTCATTATTTGGGTCAACGTGCCAAACGGAAACAAATTTCCCACTTTTATACGTTAGAACAAATAAAAATCGTTTTATAAAGAAAAAAGTCACTGGGAGCTGGCAACTGTTTGAAATATTACATTTCTTGGAATAATTCTTGAAATTAACATTTCGCGGTAATTTTGGACCGCTTCATTTGTTAACCACATAATTAACTTTAAAATTTAATTTATATGTTTACAAATTTGCAAACAAAGATGTATAGTACAATAAAGCGTATATTATTCACATTAACAATGTGCTATTTTGACTTGGAATTATTTTGAATTTATGGAGAAAACCACAACTGTTACCCCTAAGTATAGTCATTTATAATTAATCCAGATTTATTTGTATTCATTTTTCCCAAACAGAGCTGCGGGACAACCATGATTATTTATTTGTTTGACTACGGGTAAACAATTGACCTCTGATTTTTACATAATCCGCCATGTTAATCGGTTGGCAAACCGCACTCGATTTAATATTAGAGCATACCAAGTGTATAGATTCATTGACTATTAAATTTTAACGATTAAGATTTGATAACAAGACCACATTAAAACAGACAATTGCTTATTTTAATTTATAATCCTATGTACACGTATTAGTAAATATAATATTCAAGCTATATACCATACCTAATCATAATATATTAGGTACCTAATGTAGGTTTTTAGATACAAGAAATATTGTGTAAAAAATAAGTTCCTGTAAATACAATATATACAATTGTACAACTACACATGGGAAAAATATTCTGTAAATAAGTTCCTGTAAATACACAATACACAATTGTAAAACTATACACATGTGAAAAATATTCTGTGCTTTCTTCTAAAATCAAGCCTGGCCAAAAGATATAAAGTGAGACACACTTTTTTTTCTAAAGCTGAATCAAAATTGTCTCTTGTCCAATGAGGAAGTAGTGGCACTATAACAAGCATTCCAAATTACATGGTATTATATATTATGGCTTCCATTTTAAATGCCCTTTTCAACTCGCATTCCGTATAAACATATCGTTATTGTTCATCAAAACATTAAAATGTCCCCGTTTACAACGGAGGAATGCTTTGGAGGAATTTATTACCTTTCTGGAAAAAGGTTTATGAGACTTTCGATTCCTTTTTTGAAATTACTTTTCCCTTTGGCAAGCCATTCACTTCCAGTTTTTTTCTCTCCCTCTCTTTCATTCTCCGTCTCTTTATATTCCTTGTCTTTGTGTAGCACCCAGAGTAGTGTACACAGACATTGTTGTTTGGACTTTGGACCACCACACGACTACGCTGCTGGTTGCTAGTTTTCTTTTCAGAGAAAAAAAAAATGAATTGACTCGAGCCAACCCAAAATGCTTTCACGCAATGAAATATACGTCTTTCTTTACAAGCATTCTTATGGTATCATTTATACTCCATATTTATGCGGATATTACAGTAGTACAGCTTTATCAGCAAGCCATATTTCAATTTCAATAGCAGCAATAATAGCTAGCATATTGAAAGTAGCACTAGCGAATTCTTCCGTTAGCATGTTATATTGGCATAACCTTTTGGGTTAGTAGATCACAAGAGAGCTGTAGGCAATTATTTCCAAATAAGTGCAACCACAAGCGCGCAACATGTTTGTTTATCTAGTAAACTTCCTTTCCCCAACCTCTTCCCTGGAAAAACTTGTTGGACTTGTTTTTTCCTTTCCTCTCGTTCCTTTGTAAGTCTAAAATTATGCTTCGTGTGGTGTGAAAAACTTCAAGTGAAGTTTTTTGAAAATAAAATACTGTAATAAAATGTATGTAAATACGTTGGATTTGAAAATAAAAGTTCAGCGATAATCAGTAGCTGAAAACATACATAATATATATTGCTGATTGTGACTAATGACCACATTTTCATATAAATAGTTCTTCAGAAAAATAATTCTCAAACATGCTGAAAATATATACAACAACAAAAATACGGCCAATCTTATATGAAAAACCATTGCATTTAACGTCTCTGCAGGTTTTACCAGAGTTGAGTGAAAATACTAAAAAAACACAGTAATAAAACTTTTTCAACAAAATCTGTTTGGAAACAATAGGAAAGAAAAATAGTGGAAAGAAATTGTACAACGTATCAACCAAAACAACGGAAATTGATGGAGACAAACGGGAAAAGAAAGTTATGGAACAAAATTTATTTGTGGCTCTTTTTATTGATGTCAACACACAAATTATGTAGAACAATAGTGCTTTTCTGAAGTAAAGCAATAATAAAAATGCCAAATGAAACAACGAGAAAGATACCAAACTTTTACACTGTCAATTTGAGTATACCCGTCGTGCATATTTTGAATGTTTTTTAAATTCATCCATATTGGTCTATTAGTACTTTAAATATTATTCTTATTGTCTTTAAAAAAATATCAGATTTACGGAATAATTATTTAACAAACGAAAAAATGGCAAGTCTTTCCATGTCAGGCAAATGTCAGTGCGATTATGCATACACTTTTTACTTTCTCTCCTCCCAATAAAACTTTCAACGAAAGAAGTTAGCTGGCAAATTTGCTTCTTTTTCGTTGAAAAATGACTAATATAATATAGCTGCTGTATCATCATATGAGTTATGAATGTTTATGTAATAGTACCTACATTCATAAGATTTACGATGAGAGAAGGAATAGTTCAAGTGAACTTTTGTAGCTACATGTCTTCATATTTATATAAATATAGGCCTATAAATGCATTTTATAGACGGGCTTGTATTTTATGTTGTTATGTTTTGTTCAGCAAGCCGGAACCACTCACTATAGTAAGTATATGATCAACAAAACAGCTAAGGAGACAGACAAGAGAAAGTGAAGAAAAGCATACAGCACCACCAAGTCTCTCTGATTTTTTTTCTCGTTTGAACGAACACTTGTGTATGTTTTTTTGTTGCATATGTATGGCATACTTGCTTCACTGATCTGACAACGACAATTTCACCACTTTTCTTTCCCTTGTACTAGTATTTTTTCCTTTTTTTTCTTTTTGGCACGGATTGAGAACTTTTATTATATGTGTACCTGTATACCTACGCATGTGATGTAGAAAATAGCATCCACTCACAATAGAACAACAGAAGCACACAAAACATACTCATGTGTGAAGGGCTTTTTTGGCTGTTTATAATATAATCTACGCCACTTTATCCAATTCAACAATTTCTGGTCTTCCAAGTATTTCCACTGTTTATCTGCGAATAAGCACACTACTCAAATACAGAGAAAATAAAAAACAAAGGCATGAATTAAATAGCACTAGTAATAAACCTATCTTTAAAAAATAATGTGTGTGCAATATAAAATATATTTGAAGAAACAAATCTTATTCTTTTTAAAATATATATTTATTATGTACAGACACCACCACCAGCATAGTAGATGATGTGCTTGGAGTTCCAGCAGTATAAATTCCATTTTGTACATGCATATGTGTCAGCATTCAGCATTGCTATACAACAAGGGTTTATTCCATGCAAGAAGGATTGTGCATGAATGGTTAAGTGTTTAGATGTTATAAATTCAGTTAGAAAACTGTTATCGTCCACATGAATGCCCCTCTGGCTTGTTCCATTATTGTACACCCAAACTCATATAAAGAGAGAAAAGGACAGAGACACATCTTTTGCTTTGGCATGGCAGTTTGTTGTAATTTTAAAGCTTTCTTGCCAAAATGTCAGACTCACCAGAAAAAGAAGATATTGTCTTAGCAAGTGGCAACTGATATAGACAGTAAAAAGGGAGAGAGAAAAAGTAGTTACGTATACACAATGGATGCAAGTTTTATATTTGCGTGTGTAGTTATGCTGCGTATTATTTACACTTGTGTAAACATTGCTTTTAAGAATTCTGCATGGAGGGAGAGGCAACTAAGAATGCATATATTGCACACAGGGAGTCAAGCCTCTCTTTTTGTGGGACAAGGACAACAAGAACAACAACAATGCATATTATACTTACATTGTCCAAGACACGCTGATGTGATAACAAAGAGGAAACACACACACACTCCTCCAGTTTATAATAATCATGGGTTTAAGAGTTTGTGGGAGAGACCATGTTACACGAGAGGAACAGCAAAAGAACTACTGATTTTGGGACTGGACTCGACAAATATCATTTAAAATTATGGTTGGACAAACTTGGAGGCATTTCAAGTCAACGACATCTCACGCCACTACCAC
>JAITYZ010000932.1:0-16204 GCA_027744595.1 Paronellides praefectus
TAGCAGCAAAGTCAATAGGAGTGTGTTTTCATCATAGAGATCAACGGTTACAGATAAAGCTTTTTGAAGTACTTCAAGATGTTCCAAAAGGGCTTTAGAATTCAGCATGGAATGGTGAGATTCAGCTTTTGGTGTTTGTATCAGCATTTCGTTGGTGTCCGTCGTCAATCCATTTACTTTGGACACATAGTTTAGTTCACCGAGAAGATTTCCAGAATCTACGGCAGAAATAGTTTAGTATGCCCCAGTGTTAATATATTTCACTTTTACGCGATTTATGTAATCATGTTATTGTTTAAATAACACAAACAATGAATCTTACATTATTCATTATGCCTGTCATCAAGATAATTTTTACAAAACACGTTTGTCATATTGACTAATTAATGACTATTACCGAGAAGCAGATTCATTAATTTTTTTTGCAAATTCATTCTTTGATATGGCTTACCAGGAGTCCATAAGGATGCTAGTGTCGTATCTAGTCGAATATTTTGAATGCCAACACAAAGGAGAGCAAGAGAGACGATGCCGATAAAGATAACGAGTCCTCCGCGACGCCCAGCCCATTTTCCTACGTACCCAAGTTTCTTCTGCGACTCTCCACGGACCCATAAGCCACCCCTGCTTCCCCGGGCTTTCCCCTATAATTGCACCAATCAATCAAAATTGTTATCAAACTTGTTAAAAGATGTTGCACTTATCTACCTAATTTTGTTTATGTGCCAAGGAAAATGAGATTTTTGTCATGTTGTCGTCTCCTTCATCATCACACAAAAAGTTAAAAGTATTTTGGATTCCCTATATGCAGCACATCCTTGCTCTCAACTTGAGAGTCTCAAGTGTGCTCCACACCAAAACCCCAACATTAGAAACACATATTATTCACTTTTGTAACAAAATTGCACTATCCCCAAACTATGCGTTTTCTACACTCTTCCCCAAAGATTGACTACATACCAATAAAACAGATTTATCTAATTTTATGACAACGAAGGTGAAGAGAAAAGAGCTTTTATGAATTGTTGTTGTCGTACCCATTCCAACAAACAATAAATGGCCACATGCACCGCCAGACATCACCACGAAAAGTCAAAACATCATATAACAAAGTCAAATGATGCCAGATTTTGATAAAAATGAGGCAAGAAAGTAAAATAACGGCACGAAGTAAAGGTCATGCCGATTATTGCATTACGAAAGAAAGGAAATCATGGTCCCAAAAAGCCAAAAATTACACGTCCTTTTTTCATTAGCTCATAAATCATTCTAAATCAAAAAAAATATATATATTTCAACCTTTTGCTTTTGTAATATGCCATATATTGTGCTATCATCATCATGATGCATGGTACAAGAGAAACTCACGCTGATGATTACAAAGTTTCTTATCTCCTATCTTCCAGCAAAAATATAAGTAGCTTTGGATTTGGATTGTAGATTAATGTAGAAAAGTCCTTTTATAGTTTTAATGCTGATTATAATACAAGTAGGACACATTTAACATTTCTGGCCATATTACATACGTTAATACATCCTCCTCCTAATTGACTTTTTTTGGTTATTTTTAGTTCTAGCACCGCTAATATGTAGCCAACTAATACAGGGTTTTTAACAAAAATGCTTTACTGTAGAAATAGTATTTTGAACTTTTTGTTATCATTTCACACCAAATTATTGTTTTCAAAATTATTATACATGCAACCACAATCCCAACCTGAATGCAATGAAAAGTTGAACAGCTATCCAAATAAGAAAATAATCTCCGTTTTTTCAAATTTTCTCAGAAAATCAAAGATAAAATGAATTATTGAATATTTATAGTTATCAATATTCTAGAATAGTGTAGCCAAAGAATAATATTAAAGAATAGCCTATAGCATGTTGTATAGCTTTTGAATGTGTCGCTCTCTGCACGTGCATTTTCCAGCTACCAGTCTGTCCTGGAGTATTTTTAATTGGTATTTAATATGTAATTATTTGATATTTAACTGATCCCACCTTTAATATATACTTTCGAGCAAGATGGGCATCAGCCCACGCAAGGTACGGCTCCGAGCTTCGTTGTTTCATTTAGAAAGTCTGGATAGGAATCTGACCTGCCTGTTGGTCAGGTCAGCCCACGACTTTCACAACAAATCTCTAAATTTAACTAACTGTTCACCACACCACGTCCTTTCGCTAAGATCAGCAGAATTTGTTTTGTAATAATCGCACTTTTTTGTACAACGGTTCACTTGAATAAATTCAACCACCTCCGAAAAAATCGGCCACTTTGAACATTTTAATGTTGAAATTATTTTATTCTCACTGAAAAACTGCGTTTTCATTTCAAAAAATATTGTTGCAGATTTACGAAAATTGACACTACTCCACATAAGTCACAATAAATACTACTTTAACAAAGCGTCACCATCAAGATGAGCATATTGAGGTGACGGAAGAGGTCTGAACACCATGGCTTGCACGAACACTTTCCTGTAACGCGTTCTTCTTGGAAATGCCAAACACAAACGAATAACCATCAAAGGCAAATAAGAAAGCCCCCAGACCTTCAAAAGGATACATCACCATACTTCCTCTCTCTGATGAAAACACACTCCTATTGACTTTGCAGCTACCTCTTTCCAATAAGAAAATACGACTTGTAGTAGGATATCATTTAAGTTCGCTTGCTTTTATTGGTCAAACATTCAAAATAAGTTGTAATGTTCTTCAGAAATTATACAGCCACCCGCACCCTTGGTGTCATAAAATGGGACACTTTCCTCATCTCCTTTCTGGAGGCATTTCATAAGGCATACAACTTTTAAAGAGTCGTCGTCGTCTTAAAAGTTCCTCTGCTGACGAGATGATTTTATTGCACATAATATAATAGTAGCATGCTTCAGTAATAAAGTGTGGCTTGGCGAAGGGCTCCTTTTTTCAATAAAAGTTAAACAAAGTACGTTAATGGCATAATGACCAACCGGAATATCTTTTTTTCTGGTTGCAGTGAGGTCAGTCACGGTTGATGGACAACGGTTCGGTGGTATATCAGTAAAATACTGAAAGGGCAATAAGGTAAATACTGTGTTGGTGACAATAAACACTGTTAAGTCATTAAAATGTGCTGCTAACTGCTTGTATAGCATATAATAACATTATAATGACAACCTTGTTGTGACGTGCGCGTTATTTTTATGTTTATATATTCCCTTGAAATAATGCATAATACATACATAAAATCTCTCCAAAACGGATGAACACGAGGAGGAGCTCTTTAATTGTAAACTTTTATTGTAAACTGGACTGGATACTACTACAATTGTACACTTGCCGACAGGATTTTAAATTGTATGCATCCAGAGGAGAAACTTTTATTAAAATTTATTCTTCTTCAGAAACTCATAAAATGCATATATAATATTATTACTGCATCTCTTTCATTTCACTCTACAGATAAACTTTACACACACACAGGGCAAACAAAACACTGTATAAAATGTACCCCTTATTATTATTATTATTAGTTATTTATTATTGTGTACTTATTGCTTTCGTTTGTTTTTGTACTTTTCGTTACGTTTGCGTCAAAGTGTTTACACAAAAAAGGCACTTGTTTTTTTCTTGATAAAATGACAATACGGACGGTGGTGGTGATATACATATTTTTGTTATCGTTGCATTGTTGAAAACAGAACAAACACTTTATTTGATGAGTAAAAAGTGATAAGTTAAATATTTAAATAAGTAATAACTCTTCAAAAAAAATGTGTAAATAAACAAAACAAGAGAGAAAAAAGTCACACTTGATAATATCTCATAATAATCATCCTTCTCCTACACAACTTAACTTTCAAGTGTGCTTTCTCCTAGATGAGATGTAAATATGTAAACAAATCAAACTGTAAATAAGACGTACATACAGAAGCACGTTCTTTACTGTTTGTACACATATTTTACTTGAAATAAAAATAATGTATGTATATTCTCGCCTGTGTTCAAAAAATAAAAAAAAATTACATACACCGAGGAGAGGTACGCGGACGATGAGGAGCGCTGCGCTGTACTTGACTTGTGTGTTTGTAAGCTCAAAAAATGTCTTTGAATGAAGATGTTGTTGTTGTGCTGCTTTGCATGTCCCTTTGCGCACGCACACAAAAACAAGATTTCATGTATGTATATTACATGTATGTATATTATTTTAGTGCATTCCTTTGATATGCAAACTACTCTAATTTAAATCTTCCCGGTAGTGTTTGTGTATATAATTTTCTTGCATGAAAAAAGGACTCCTGCAGGGCCTTAGACTTCCGCGACAAGGATGATGATTGGAGGAAGTGTCAAAAAAAAATATATATCTTGGCTTGAGCTTCCGCTTCTTTACACCTTTTTTTCACTGGTGTTTTTCTTGCAAACTTTGTTTCCTTTACTTTGAATGAAGATGTTGTTGTTGTGCTGCTTTGCATGTCCCTTTGCGCACGCACACAAAACAAGATTTCATGTATGTATATTAGGTATGTATATTATTTTAGTGCATTCTTTTGGTATGCAAACTACTCTAATTTAAATCTTCCCGGTAGTGTTTGTGTATATAATTTTGTTGCATGAAAAAAGGACTCCTGCAGGGCCTTAGACTTCCGCGACAAGGATGATGATTGGAGGAAGTGTCAAAAAAATATATATCTTGGCTTGAGCTTCCGCTTCTTTACACCTTTTTTCACTGGTGTTTTTCTTGCAAACTTTGTTTCCTTTCTTTTACAAGAAAAGATGAAACATTTTTCCTCTTGTTTCAAAACAGTTTTTTTTCACTACGGATAGTTGTTTAATTATCTTGCAGTTTTTATGTAGATTGAGTTGTTCAAAGAATTATCCAGCTGGGTTGCTTTTTGATGACTTAATCATCAAAGCTCTTTTTTATTATTATTATTTCTGGCGAGTTTATAGGATAGTATTGTTTGGGAAAAAGGCGAGAGGAAGGCAAACAATGAGTTATTAGGTATTTTCTGTGTTGTGTGCTTGCTTGCTTGAGTTGCTGGTATGTATGTATGTTTCTTTTTCTTTTACAATGATGATGATGAGTGAGTACCAGTAAACTGCTTTTTTTCTTCTGGTATGTAGTAGAATGTATGTTATGTTGGCTACACACACAATTTTCTTTTACCACACTGTACGCAACGCACGTAGACAATAAGAAGAAGAAAAAAAGGTTGATGATGAAGAGATTGAAGGAATGATGATGATGATGTTTTGTGGTGGTTGCTGCTGCTGCTGCTGATGATGATGATGAAGATATTATTATTATTATTATAGACGAAACAAATAGGCTGGAAGCGAAGAAGGTAGGGCGAAAAAAATCATCATCTTTATGGCATCTGCTCGCCTGTTGCTCTTCTCGTCTTCTTCTTTTTGGCTTTATAGTAGGATCCAATTTTTCCCCGTAGGAATTTGCCTCCTTTACTGCCACACACGAGAGAAGAACAAGTAGTAGTAGTAGTAATATTATGAAGGAGAGAAAAAAATTCTCTTTTGATGTTATTTCTTCTGTACGCTTTATATATAGGTGTTTCGTTGTATTATTACAGGTAAGTTTACATTTACGTCTATGTATGATGATGTAGGCATATAATATCTTTGTTATACTTCTCCTTTCTCAGGTGTGGTGCTCCTTGCGTCTGCTGAGTCTTGCATGTAATGGAGCAATGAAGCAATGGTGATGGTGGTAATAATAATATATCTAGGTTTCTTCTTCCCTTTTGTCCAGTTGATAGTTAGTCCTCAGGAAAAAATATTATCTTGTATATCCGTTTTGGACGTGAGGGAAGGACGATAGAGATGTAAACTGGCTTGTTGTTTTGTTACTTGTCGATTGTTTCTTGCCTATTCTCTCTCTCTCTCTCTCTCTTGCTTATTGCGCGAGCCGGCCAGCAGCTTATATTAGGTATATAGTTTGCTTGTTGGTGATTAGTAATACTGTGATGGCCAGGTGAGATTTCTTTTGGAGATAGGTCTGTTCTTTCCTTGTACTTTTTCAAGGTGTTATATAGCGTTGTCTGCCAGCTTGATAAGAGGTTTTAGTAATCCAAAAATAAAAATGAAATTCTTGATTGTTTAAAATTGTGTGTTGATAAAATGGCAAAATGTTGTTCAATGAAAAACTGTCAAGTTGAACTGAACACACAAAAAATAGGAAACATATAACTCTGGGTTTCCTAATATTTTCTCAACATTTTTCACCACAGTTTAATATCAGTTTTTTTAAAATTTGCTTCTGAATTCTA
This sequence comes from Paronellides praefectus, assembly GCA_027744595.1. Lineage (NCBI taxonomy): Eukaryota > Metazoa > Arthropoda > Collembola > Entomobryomorpha > Paronellidae > Paronellides > Paronellides praefectus. The sequence goes on from JAITYZ010000932.1 coordinate 6,264, forward strand.
TTTCAAAGCAAAATTATTTCTTTTTTTTAAATAGAAATTTTCAAAATGTTCAAAACAAATAACATTCAAGTTTGCACATATCTGCTTGGTGTTTACTTATTGTGATATCGCATATCTCATCACATCTCACACTTTTGAACCTGTTTTCAAGTGAAACACTTGTTTGAGACTGGAGAATGAATGACCTGTATCTCAAAGTTTAATATCATCCAAACATGTTGGTCGATTATATGATGAGCAAGTTACAGGTATCTGGTTTCACTCAAAAAATAAAATAACCTACGAGCTCAATAGCTCCGTATGAAACCTCATGTCGTCGTGTCCTTTCTAGTGAGTGTGTGTATATCAGAGAGAGAATAATAATGTACGTATATAGGTATGTGATGTTTACGACTTAAGTGTAATATTTGACTAGTGCGTGTCCCGAAGCGAATCATTCACTACTACTACTGTATATTATTATCATCATCCCTTCTTATATATCCTATCATGCACATATGCACAATATTATGCCTTATATTATGTACATATAATAATATGTATGTATGTACATTGTGCATATCAGGCAAATGGTTTTGTGTACAGTTCTGTAGCAGGTCCTCTAAACATTTATACCATTTTTACTACTGAAAACACAACCAGCCACTTCTTATCTCTTAATTTACTATACTCGTTTGCATCAACTTCTTTCTTCCTGATATAATAATAAAAAATAATAATGAAATGACACAATCGCGATCTTATTCTTTCGTTTCGCTGCTGTTATTCCATTATTACTCTTTTATCTCTCTCTGAAACGGTATGTCTTGTTAAAGAAAAATTTGCCAGTTTTGTTGGATGAAGGCAAAAGCCTGCAAAGGGAATTGACGGATGGCGACAGCCAACAACGCAAAGTGAACATGATGAGTTTTTCTGTCTCTGTATTAAATGTATTATATATGTGCACCTACCTACCTACCTATATACATATTATATATTCTTATACACAATAAAAGTTCCTTTTTGCGATATTATAGAGCAGCATTGCCACATTTCATACAATGACGTGATGCTAGAGGGTAAAATGCTAGACATTATATACTATGTAGGTATATTATAAAATATGTCCCTTCAAGTCGTTCTCTTTATTATTGATATGTGAATGGCATACGGGTAGATCCAGTTCCTTGAGAAAGTACAATACAAAATGGATATTCATAAAAGAGATGTGGTAGAGAAACAGTAAGTTTAATGGTGATATACATGTACATAGAATGGCAGCAAAACTCTATTTAACGCACAAAGTTTTTAGTTGAAATGTTGAAAATGAAGGATGAAGTTTGAATTGAACATTCACACAATGGGAATGGGAAAAGGGGACGTGTAGGAATAGTCAGTTAACAAACGCAAGGAACAAGCTCTTTTTTCATCGTCATCAATAATAATGCTGAATAGCATGAACTCAATGAGGAGGAGTAGCTTGCATGCATCCCTCTCTTTTATGTCATTTTTCAGCTCATGCAACAATCTGCTGCTCTTCTTCTAAGGTCACAAAAACAGGCAACGCTAACAATGTAAGCCTCTGTTCACTTTGAGTGAATAGAATGCAACGCAATATTGTCTTCATCATAGGAAGATATGATGGTAGGTTGCAAGTTGCAACTAAACCGAACATTTTATTTTTCAAAAAAAATATATGGGGGTGGTGGCGGTGGTGTGATGTATTGAAAAGAGTATAATACTTCTATATAGACATGCATTATTGAATTGGTGATAGTAGCACAGCACATTTATATTCAATGTTGAAAATAGTGCAGCCAGTTTGTTAAAAGAGAGGAGTGTAATAAATTTTCAAACCGGGGAACATTGCACATTATGGAGATATTAAGCATAGCATGAAGTCGAAGACTGCATGCGTGAGCGTGTAGAATTACACCAATTTACTTCTCGGGTAAGGCATCGTATTTAGTCTTCACAACTCCACAAGGGTTGCGTACGGATAATGGTACTTGAAATTTTTAAAATATTAGTTATTTGGTTGAACCCAAGCATAAAGTAAAGCATTTTTATGCATGCGTGTTTCAATGAAATGCTGTCCTCAACCAAACATAGTTGAATGAAAATCCCCCAAAAAAGAGACTTTGAAAACTAAAGACTGAATCCTAGCAATAGTATACCTACATTTATGTGTACCCATATAATATTACCAGGCATGAATGTGTTTTAGTAATAAGAAGCAAAGTATACAAATATACATAAATCAAGGTATACGTACTATTTTAACGGATGTTGGCATTCTGCCTTCCTATCCGACTGGCACTATGTATAATATGCATTTTGGATGAATTCAATTGATTCCTTTTTGATTTCTCACGTAAGATTTATTTCTAAACTCGCCGGCAGGTCGGCTTCCAATAGTCATGAAGTTTTTTTTTGAGAACCCCTAATAGAGATATCGTCTTTTGATGGCTTTTTGACTTTTACCGAAAAGAATGTTCATTTGATTTCTATATAAAAAGGTTGGTATTCAATGAATGATTGTACACAAAGTTCTTTTCCACTACCGTGTGCAGCAAAATATATATGTTATACATACAACACATTGTTATAAAAGTATAATAAGGTCTTGGTTACTTTTATGTCTTCATCCCCCAAATTTTAAACTTTTCTGGCAGGCAATTTTGATGTAGTGAAATGAATATGTATCCATCAATAATATTTATAAGCTACTTGTTCGTCTCTCTGTTCAAAAAATGGTTTATAAATTTAAAAGAAAAGCTATATACTACCAGCAGAGTTAAAGAAAGGCAGGCAAGTTAAATAATGTGTATCATAATCAGCCAAGGAAGTAGGAGGCTCATGGAGCGGAGAAGGCTTATTATGTTACCGGGTGGCATAGGTCAAATTTCCACGCGAAGAATAATACTTTTGGCTCAGTAGTTTTAGTTTTGTTATAGAAAAGAAGAAGAATAAAATTAGGTTTCCTGTGACTTGATGCCTCGACTCCTCCTTTCTTCTCAGACCGATTTGTACTTGAGTCCCTTATTTTTTCGCTTCAAGCTTTTCCTGCACACACCATTACGTCCTGAACAAAGGTTTTATGTGGAAGCAACTTTTGTATACACACGATCATGGTGGTATCTCAATAAGTACGACATCGTATTCCTCGGAAACTTCTTTTTTTTTGTTCCATTGTTCATGCCTTTTGAATGCATCCCAATCCAAAAAAAAAAACTAGTAAGATGAAGATATATGGAGAAAACTGAAACTGACGGAGCGAGCGGTAGAGAGCTTCTACTTGTTCCTCTTATTATTGCGTGCTAAGATGAAAAACATGCTTGTTGCTTCTGTACTACTTACAAAACAACAGTATACCCGTATATTGGAACATTTTGTGTAATGCATTGAGAAATAAAACACATAGCAGTGTAGTGGGAAGAACTGCAGTTATCATCTACCTACCAGCATCATATCATGAATTTCCAAATGCATTGAATTGCATTATGCAACAAGTCAACAGTACAGGACTTTTCTTTCATTTCTAAAAGAAACAGTACAAATGACTTTCAAATGAGTCTCGACGATGTGGGGGTGGAGAATTCACAGGGGTTGACAGAAAAGTTGGCGATGCATGTCATACGAAATCTAAATGATGGGAACAGGGAAGAAGAGAGATATCAGGTCAAAAATTTAGCAGTAGGGGCAAAGCTTGGAATATCAAAAGACCAAAACACATTCAGAGATGAGTTGTGTGAAATTTCAAAGTTACGTAGGAGGTCGGTTTTCTTTCTTCCAAATTTCTACTTATATTTTTACTGGGCAGTACAAAATGAATGAGAAAATCTGCCCTTTTGAATTCCAAACAGGATGCATGACTCTCCCCTAAAAAGTAAAAAAAACGAACAACGCGCTTTTCAATTTTCAAAAACAAGTAAAGCATCCATCTCCATCATTCAAAAATGCCCACCAAAATTTAATCCAGGATTTTCATCCCTGTCAAAAGAGCGTGTGTATTATATGATATGCTTGCCTGAATGCTCTGATGTATGCCTTTTTGTTCCGAAGAGGGAACATTTTAAGGTAGGTGGTATAAGGGCACACACATACATTATTACGTACCCGTGGATTTCCTGTCATATTCTTTGAATTTTAAGGCTTCTTTCTACCTTCAACTTTATTTTGTCGGGAACATAAGGTTTACGCGTGATTATTGTTACTCTGCTTAGTGCCTGCCTACCTGCCGACTTAAATAATCATACCTATAAGGTAGGTAATATTACCTACACGGACCTACATGTAGAAATGCTTCCAGAAAAGAGAGAAACAGGTAGTGTCATTTAGTGATGTGATCAGTTTTAGAAGGAAGACGTAGAAAAAAGGGTATGTATCCCGGTACCTGTGTTGTGCAGTCGTCAACAGAGTAGCAAAGCACACACACACACTCACATAAACACTATCATAATGTAAAAATCGTATTGTTTTTTTCCCTTTATGTTTCTACTCATGATGACTGATCGTAAAGACCCGAGGCATTCTTTAAGACCTCAGATGGAAAAAAGGAAGACAGCATCAGTGAAAAGAAAAGATACAACTCTATTATCGTCTTTTATTTTGCTTTTGCTCCTGCTGTTGCTGGCTGCTGTTATTGTTATAACTTGTGAATCACAATGGTCCTCTCTCTAAATGGAAAAAAGTGAGTATAGAGAATGCACAAACGTACCTATATACTACGTGGGTACCCATGTACATAATATACAAGTTATTATGAAGATGCAATGTTGTATTTCCACCCCACCACCATTTTCAACATCATCGTTTGTCTTCCTTACTCACCATTAAAATGTTTATGGCATAGATGAAGGAACAAGATTCCAACTCTCCTCGTGTAAGTATGTTCTGCCTTCTTTTCCATCTACAATGGTAAAATGGTTTTATACAAACATGAGGCTTCACAAAGTTCCCTCGTTTTTGAAAAGAGATGATGGTACCTTTTTTGAAAGTCTTAAACCTTAAGGAAAATGTTTACTTAAAAAAAGACTGCCTGCTTAGTAAGCAATGCTTATTTGAAGATGTTTTCATTATGATGGTGTCCAAGTATACAAGCATGTTTCTTGGATAATGTATCCTTCCTATAACAGCTACTTCGCGTATATGCTGTATAATAAGCAATAATAACATTTACTTGTTTATTAATTTTGATGATCCAACGTATTCTCCTTTTTCAACACAAGTAGGTAGTCTTGCCCAAAGACCACGTTTTATTCCTACAACATTTTTTACGCAAGGAAAATTATACGTGTTTTCCTTTTTGGTCATACATTTTAGAAAAATGTTTAGTAAACATACAAGAGGAAGTACGGAGAGTTTACATATTTCAATAATTGTTCAATTTTTGTGCGGTATGAAATTTTTGGAATGTACGAAAATTCATGCTCAATTTATAACAAAAATTGGAACTTTTTTTCAGGGATTCAGTTCAGTTTCACAATCTTTTGATATTATTCATTCAATGATTAGAAAACATATAATTACTACATATACATATATATGCATGTATATTATCTTTTAATATTTCTGAGCTGAGGAATATTATCTAAATCACGTGCATAAGTATTTTTATGGGTCCCCATCATCCTCGTATACACATAGGTAGTCAGCAATAAAGTCGTTAAAGGGTTATTGTTATGAAACAACAGAGCCCAATGCAAGGAATAGGATTTTCTTTCCGAGACATAATCATCATCACTTTTACGAGAGAAGTTGTTAAGAAAAAGAGCCTGAGCTGATTGAGCCATGTTAAAGGAAACCATGATGAGGAAACAAATTTAGCCATCACAGTATCAGGCCAGCATGACGAACCATCCATTTCTCTAGTAATCTCAGCACTAAGTCTTCTTGTTACACATTTATCCGTCTCCTTGTTTTTTTTTTGCTAGACGAGAGCATTTATATATAAGCATTGTTACATTTTGTTTTTCATAGCCTGTGCGTAGCATGTTATTATTATGACTCTACAAGCTTGAACAATGCACGGGCAAAGGGTTTTGAAAGGACTTTTCTCAGATATTTGGAGTGGTTTGTTGAATCACTTGAATGAGTTGTACTAGTAGTAGTAGTACCATCACCATCGTCATAATCATCAACAACAGCCCCATCTTCTACTTCATAGAGAAAAAAAGAAGAATGATAAAAAACAGAGGCGTTCTTTGTATTATTATATGGGTGACCTGTTGTAAAAATGAAGAAGAAATGAAGACTAAGTAGTAAAACACAAAGAGAAAAAAAAGTGTTGTTGTGTTCGTCAAATTTTAAGCGTATTCTCGTGAGTTTGTTGCTGCTGCTGCAGTGCAGTAAACCAAGTTCATCTCATCTCTATCACATCAGTTTTTAAGGTTAGAGAGAGGCAAACCCAAGGCCCAGCATCATATTATCCGAGTAAGTCATCAAAGAGGAGAGCCAAGGGAAGGAGCAGCAACAAGATTCATTATAACAACTGCAACTCTTCATTGTGGCTACTTTGTATATTATGATGACGGTGTGGTAGTGGTGATATGGTGTGATGATACTGGTTTACTTTAAACTTTTACTACTACCACACCACCACCACCAAGAACAACCACCATTTACCTTACATTACATACAATAGAATCGTATCGTCGAGTATTATATGGTGGAAAAGGATGGCCAAAAACGAAGTATTGGTTTGGTTGGCACATTACATGGTGGTGGTAAAGGAGCGTTAAAGGTTATAATAAAGATAAGCAGGGAACAAGAACAGGGCAGGCTAGCGGCGCATATAGGAGGATGATGGGAAATCTAGGGTGGTATGGAATGAAGATGTTGAGAGAGAGAAGAACGTGGCAGGAGGTCTGGATGGAGACCACCCAAGACGAGTTGTGTATAAAATATACATATAATTTAATATTATGCACGTCCTGAAGAGTAACATTAACCATATTATTTAAAAGAGGGGCAAAAAAAATTACAAAGACCCGAGATTAGTTTGTTAATGTCTTAATATCCACCTCTCTTGTACAATGTATTGTACTTTTTGCGGTTCAGTCAGTCAGACACGCTCAATCAATGCCTGCTCTATGTAACATGTACATAGTTATAAAAACTCTTATTATTATTTATCATGCACTCTGGTACAAGTTATAAGAAACTATATATGATATAAGTATATATGCATATAAGAATCCTTAACCCGAAACCGAAGAGATACAATACTGGCTTGTTCAGCCAGTTAATCTTGCTACAGAAGAGACTGTTTTTTGATACTCTTCATTTCATCCTAATTTTTTTAGCTGAATAACGTGCAACTTATTTTACTTTTTTTATAAAATTATTATCGTGCATTGAAAAAATTCCCTAGATTGCATAATGGGTCTATAATGCTCTAGAAAAATGTTTAATAGCTTGTGTTTAATTTCTGCATTTCTTATTATCTACCTACATAGGTATTAACATATAATGGGTCTATTTTCAACTTTGTGATATTTTTTTTATCAACATCCTCGCATCACAACAAAATAACAATTTTCGTGTGTCCATTTGCTATTATTATTATGTTGATCCAGTCTGGTCTGCATACATTTTTTCCTGATGGAAAAACAGACAAGAAGGGATCAAGCAAGTTAAGAAAATGTACTGGACAATTTATTGTACATGTTCGGACAATGTACACATTATTCCATTAGCAATGTCATGCACGCTATTAAAACGAGCATTTTTTACATAATCCTGTTTGATAAGGTTTCACAAGATGAATTGGATTTTTCTTTTTCTGATGGCTCATTGGAATTTATTGGAAACTTGACACCTTCGTGCCGTTGGAGATTATGCGGTATAAAAAATGCTTGCTTGTTGTACAATAGAAAATGATACGGTGTCGCCCTAACCAGATTTGAAACTTGCTCACAAATGAATCTTCTTGGGAATGTGGCATGCAGTACATTCCAGTGTGGTGTGGCTATCAGGCTAAGCTGTTAAAATACTTTAATATGTTTTAGGTGTATCTCTCTTTTCTCTCCTTCCCGCAGTAACCTCTCTGATCGTTTGATCTCTTAATTTTCATTCTTGTGGTTGTAGATGTCATTATGCTTCATTAGCTTTCATTTATGTTACATGATGCGTATAAAATCAGAGTTGTGTATTCACTTACATGAATGCATGCTGAGAGAAAGGTAACACATTATTATACTAACCAACCAAAGATGGTACCGTGTGTCATTTATCAAAATTTGCTATCAGTCTGCTTGCCGTCCACTTATGCTTTTTTATTCACTGTGTAGTACTCTGCTGACTTTCTAAACATTTAATGTTTTTCTTTCTTTCTTCATAATGTGCTGGAACCCAATTGAATTCCCTGTTACCAACCAAAGTCCAGATTGTAAATTGTCCAGACCTCAGTTTTTGTAAGCCATAAATATTATATATTTTTTATATTTTCACAGTCGCGGTCCTCGCTGATTTTTGATACATTCAAATCATACATTTTTATTTAAAAATTCTATTACAATAAAAATAATCATTTACTCAAATATCACATATATCACATTTTGGACGAAGAATTCTGCAAGGTAATAAAAAGAAGCTTTGTAAATGGATTTAATATTTTTGGACATGGACAAATAGTAAGGTAGGTATTCTCTTGTATTATCCCTAATGATTGCAGCGAAAGAGGGCCACAGGGTGAAGACCTGCTACATAGTAATATGTAGAGATTTTCAAATTGTACACATTTGTATGCACCAAACAGTTCATTGAACAAACTAGCAGCGTCATATTATTCTCATCGAACATGTCGAGGGGGCATGAAGTAATTTACCTCTCTGTTCTATCCATGCTTTTTATATACAACATCATGGCACATAAACTGGCTGTTTGTGTTTTTTCCCTCAAATCTGTCATTAATCCACAAACACACACAGAGTTGCTCCCTTACCACTTAAATGACTTTTTCTTCTTCATCATTTCTCCTCTCTCTAACGTAAAGGGATACCGACGAATGAAGATGAAAGAGAAAAATGTTCATCAATATTTTACAATCAATGGGACAAGTCCAAGTGGCATCATCAAGAACAGTTTTATGTTCAAAAGATCTTGTTAATTTTATGGGTTATGTCATCATAAATATATTCTGGTTAGCAGAAAAACGACGAAATATAAAGCCCTTCTTCTTCGTGTACTTAACATGCTTGTCATGCACTCATGTTCCACTTGTCCTTCGCCCGCTTTCACAAATAATATATGTGTATTTTATATTCTCTCTATAAAAATGCACATTATAGTTTGTTCAGAAGAGTTGTGAAGATAATAATAATGACGAGATGAGAGCCATCCGATGTGTACAATCCCACAACGTGAGCTAAAAACGTGTGTGTAAATTTTTTGAAGAAAAAAATGAGGAAGATATAAAACACAAATAATTAAAAAAAGCTATTTTCTCTTCTTCGTTGCTTTTACAGAGGGAGCTCCCACACAAGCACAGATGGAGACGAACACTCATCATCATCGTCATAATAATAATATCATTATTGTTGTACTGAAAAACTGATGGTGCGCCACCACGAACTAAAAAAACAATTTTCCAGAGACAAAAGACGAGCCATCATGATCATAAACATAGAAATGATTCCTGCGTGCTACGTATTTCATTGCTCCTCGTCTGTTCTTCATGTCTATAGCCTATACACCTGCACCTGGTGACTAGTGAATACAGTAAACATGTACATATTGCGATAAAGTGATTACACAAGTTCAAAAAAGGATGATGATATTTTCTCAGTCGATGAAATTCGTGCGGTTTATATCATACGAAACAAAACAACATATTTACTAAACCACAAGGTTTCCGTCAATGTTGGCTACAAAACTATAATACCTACTCGCACAATCCATCAACCGGCTTTTTTCGTCGGGACTCATTTCAGGATTTTTGAATATTGTTTTTTTAGTGT
>JAITYZ010000933.1:0-24587 GCA_027744595.1 Paronellides praefectus
ACTTTGTTGACTTTTAAGAATGTCTAGTCTTTTGGTATTTTTAAATTATTTACTCTGATCATGTGATAAACTTTTTTTTTTGCATTTACTTTTTTATTTTTTGCAATGTTTTTTTTAGCGTACACGTATATTAGATAAAAAATTCATGGTAAACAATCCAATATCAAAAATTCATCAAAAACAACAACCACGTGATGAACTAAGCGTTAAACCTGTTTTATATCCCGTCGTAAAATTCGGTATAAAAATCTAGGAAACTTTCTTAGAATCCAGAGGGTGGATGATAATCCATTTAAAAAGTGATGGCTTGTGTATCAATAATCATTAGCAATTCTCTTACAAAAAGCTACACACTGATATATATTTTTTTTGTAAAAGAAGGTATCAAATTGGATATAAAAATTGTGTACAAGAATTTCATATAATTTTTAGAGCTTCAACAACAACATTTGTGGTAATTATCATAATTACTTTACTCATCTTTTTCCTTTTGATCAAATCTTTTTTTCACAAATTGGTAAACAAATAATTAGGATCTTGTTTAGCACCACCATAAAAATGGCAATAATAATACTATTATTTCTTCGATTAACCCGTTTTCTACCATAAAAGATTATACAACAACAACAACAACAGGAAGGAGAGGAAGAATAACAAGGACAAAACACTTAACGCACTTTTCGTTTGACTGTTGACTCTCTGTAATTTGAGTAGTGTTTGTGTATAAAGGTAGCTCTATAGCTCCTTTTTATTACTCTGACATTAATCGCATATCAAAAATGGAAAAAATGTAAGAAACAATCTTTTTTGATGTTGGTTATATGACTAGTTAATAGTTGTTGATATTATAGCTCTGCTCATTCCTTGTCTACGTCCATTATCGTATCTTTATGGCTATTCAGCCCAGCATATTATTATTATTTTGGCGACAGTAGTGGTGGTGGTGGTGTGGTCGTGATCAAGTTGCTACTTACTATTTTTTTATTATTTCTTTGGCTCTTGTGTGGTCTCAGGTGAAAAAAAAAGAAAACTGCAGTTTATTTTCCAGGGGAGTAGCAGGAGCAGTAATGGAATAAGTAGATGTTGTGAAATGTAATAGGAATGGGATCACTAGAGACAAGCAGAGAGAGAGAGAGTGTTTTAATAATAATCCATTTTTTAACAGTGCTGCTCTTCTGCTACTGCTTGTATTACTACTACTACCACTTCCAGTTTTTTTGCTATTGTTGTATAGCAAGTTGTTGTTGTAGACGTAGTAGTAGGAAAGATAATGCTATTATTTTACTTTTGTAGTAGTAGGTTTTTTTCTGCTACTACTACGACTGATACTATTTGTAGAAAAAAAATAACAACAACAACACTCACTGAGACACAGAGGAAGACACACAGACACGTACGGACACGGACGCGATAAGAAGATTTTTGCTGCTGGATGGAAAGGCAGCAGCCGCAAGTACTAAACCAAGCAGTGTACAAGGAGAAGCGTAATAGCCGCCGAGTATAGAAAATAGAGAAGAAGAAGAAGAAGAGAAGAGAAGAAAAAAAATGATTATATTATATTTTTCGGTCGGAGGAAGAAGCAGAGGAAAAACCAGCAGCAGCAGTAGTAGAACAAGTCTACTACACAAGTAGTAAAAATGCTAGTGTTTCTCTTTTGAAGAAACTGCTGAACTGAAGTGAACTGAACTACGTGGGTAAAAATATCAGCAAACTAGCATCAAAGCAAGAATAGCAGTGGTAGTCGTAGTAGTTTTGTCGTAGTAGTAGACGTGGTAGTAGTAGTAGCAGAAACAGCAGCAGCAAACGATCGATCGTCGACCCAACCCATGGGAAAGTAAATGGTAAAAAATGTTTGGATGTGTTCAGAGAAGAAGAGAGGATGATGATGGCGATGTTGTGAGAGAAGTGGTAAATGTGTGTGTGTGTCTCTCTCTTCTGTGCACTATACTACCATTTTTGTACTCCAGCAGCAAAAGAAAGAAAATAGATGATGAGAGGAGTGTGTGCACATACCACATAGTCAATTCCGTTCTTCATAGTCCTATTCTCTGTGAGAAGCATTCTCTCTGTCGTTGTTTCTCTCTCTCTCTCTCTTTTTAACTTGCTCTCGCACACAAATCCAAAAACTCTGAGTGAGTCAAATTCAAGCCATGAAAAAAGAGGAACAAGAAGAGAGAGAGAGAGAAATAGCAAAGAAGAAGAAAAAAAGAAAAGTGTGTGTAATGTGGACTATGGGGGAAACGAGTAGAAATTTTTATACAAGAAAAAGAAGCTCTCTCTCTCTTTTTTACTCACTCTTGTGTCCTTTTTATACCATCACAGAGAAAAAAACAGCTTGAACAGCAAGAGCACTACCACCACCACGGCTACCACAGAGTATATCCTTTTATATTTTTTTTATTATATAAAGGCATGTGCACCAACAAGATCACATACCGCCATATAGTCATCATCATATCAGCATTCCCACAGTTTAAGTATATCTGAGTCTCTCTGAGAAAGATCTTCCAGGAGAGTTCCACACAAGCTTTTGCTACAATTTTTTGGCTTTGGTTTCCCGTTTTCTTTTTTTTTCTCTCTATTCATTTATCCAAACAATTCATACTGCTATTTCTTTTTCTTTACTTCATCTGCCCAAAAAAAAACCTTTCTCACAAACTATCTTATATCCCATTTTTCCTGGCTCACCAACAACAACGGCAGAAACAGATCTCTTTTTTTTTCTTTTTTTTTTTTTCTCTCCCTCTGGATATATGATATTACGACATGCCCGAACAAAAATAAACTGGAAGAAGAAGAAGAAAAAAAATAGAAACGGATGGATACTCTCTTCTTCTCTTTTTGGTTGGTTAGATGATGAGAATCATGAGGAAATAATATAATGATCATCATCATGTTGGCGTGGTGGTATATGACATGGCATTAAAGCGTATAAAAACAGTCCAAGCAGTCCAACAACAATGTAATATAGAAAAAAAAGAAGAAGAAAAAAGGAAATAAAGAACGCTTAAAAGGTTCGCATTCGCAATCGGAGATCGCGACAAAAACGGAAGAAACGGCAAAAAAATGGGAAAATTCAAGTTGGAAGAGTAGCGACTATACAATAATGGGTTTATTATATAAAAAATAAAATATATATACAGGGGTATATATAATAAATATATATTCTTTGCTTATGCGTGTTTCGTCGTGTTGATATTGATGCAATGTTATTGTTGTTGCTACACACAGTTTGCTACAAAAAACATAACCATCATCATCAACCACTACAGCAGGAGCAGAAGCCCTTTTGAAGATGTGATGAAATAAAAATGTATGAGAAAAATATAGGAGCAGCGCAGCAGTTTTTCTCTGAACATACATGCATGAATGTATGGATATAATACAACCAATTGTATGCGTTTATTTCTGGCGATGGATTCTCATGATATGTTTCTTTAGATTTTTTTTCCGGCTTATTATTAACCTACCACTGCTTTTGTTAAACTCACTTTGTTTGCTAGTTTATTTATTTTTGCTAATACAATCACAAAACACAATGAATTGAATTAGAGATTGCGACAGCGATTGCTAAACATTTTTTTTCTGGGGAAAAAAAAGAATAATGATTTCAGATTGTACGCCTCCACCCACCAATTCCCCATCTCATCTTTGATCATCCCGTCTGATAAAAAATCACGACCGGCACGGATTTGACGTTTTACCAGTTGTTGTGCTTATTTTTGTACATAACTTTCACACACAAGCTATCTATCTAAAACAGCTACTCAATTAAATTAGCGCTGAAAATTAGATTTTGTTCCAAGATCCAAAAACCGAACCAACCCTTTTTAAAACAATTTTGTTTTTTTAATTCATTTAATTTTAATTTGGCATGGCTTGTTTATAACCAATAGCCAGAATGGATGTATGTAGACCAGAGAGGGAAGAGCAGCAGATGGGTCCGCTGTTGCAAATTGGAAGAAGGATATTATAAAGTACAAGCGTTTACGAGAGAGAGAGAGAGAGAGAGAGAGAGAGTGAGAGAGAGAGGAGCAGCAAATGAAAATTAGAATAGAAGAATGATGAGAAGTAATAAATATTTATTTACTTTTTTTGCTCATTTGCTGTAAATGCACTTATTTCAAACAGACATTTTTACTTATTTCGTCAGCAGGCACAAAACAGTCATCCTCATCATTATCATCATCGCCATTATAACAACCCGTTCATCAGCATCTTGTTCAATTATGTATATTGCTTTGAAAACATATTGTGTAGAGAAATGAAGAGAATGGAAATAAATTTTATGAAAATTAAAAAAAAAAGTAGAAGCAGGAGCAGCGTACATACAAAATCCAATACTGTTGTAATGTCGAGTTTGTTGAGCCGGGAGAGAGAGAGAGAAGTAATGATGATTTTTTTTTCTGAAGTGAGCTCTCTGACTGAATGCTGATCTGTTGGAATGAGGATGATGATGATGGGCTCTATCTTTTAGTTCCTGTGTCTGTTTCTGTTTGTTGTAGAGATGATATTATCTATCGATGAGAATGATGATGATGACTGGGAGCGTGCTGTTTGTGTCATGTGGCGGTTGTGTGAAGATAGAGGAAGATACTGGGATGCTATTCTGCTGCTTTTCTATACTACGGCTGATGTGATGTAGCTGATGATTGCAGGCTCTTTGGGATTTTGCAATATGTGTTTACTTACATAAATAAGTAGCATGGCGCTCTCATTCTCTCTCGCTGGTGCACAAAAGTCGAGTCGCAAAATAAAAGTTGTGTATGGGATGCACCAAGTGAGGAAAGATGACGATCATGTTGATGATCATCATTCATGATGATTTTTTTTGGGGAAAATGGGAAGATGAAATTGGACTTGTCGTCAACAAAAGTCAAGCGAAAGGAAAAAAAAGTCATGCTTCCATAATATATGTATCCCATCCAATACAATATGCATGTTTTTTTTAGCTTTTTACTTGCTTTTCTTCGTAAATCTAGTTGCTAGAGAAAAAAAGAGGATATTATGATGACTCTGGTGTGGTATTGCTGCTGCTGACTTGAAACTTGGAAAGATGACGTGTGTAAAGCCTATCTTTATGTAAAATCTCTCTTTTGCAGCAGCAGCAGCAGCACTCTAACAAAACCGATTTTTTTATTTTTTTGCTATTCAGTTAAGTCCAATGAGAGATTCTCTTGTACTACAACAACTTTACTGTATTATGTATAATCCCAGCAATGCAATACAAAAAGTTTTACATCATTTTCCTTACTCCCTCTCTCTCCCTCTTTCGCCAATAATAAAAGCCAATGTCAGACTTTGACTTGGAGTCGTCGCAGGATTTTCCTTTATTTTTTTTATTCTGATTCTTCGTCTTTCCTTCTTTGTTAAAATATGTAACCGTCAGTCACAGTCACAAACACATCATATTATATACTTATGCATGTGTGCCTATGTAAGAATGGCAAAGTCAACAAAACTCAAGAAGAAATGATGATAGGAGTGGAGGAGGAGGCAGCATCAGCAGAGTGACTCTCAGACAAACGGATATTGAAACCTTTTGGGTTGTCGTCACAAAAAAAAGTATATAAAAAAGGAGGAGGAGAAGAAGAAAAAACTGCAAAGCAAACAGAGTTTTAATACCAAATCAGTTTATTATTCTTTTTGCCTTTTGCTCTGTAGCATTTTTACAACAAGTTTATTTATAGTAATATAATTTTTTAGTGAATTTCATCAACAGAAGAACTAGTAAAGTAGAAACAGAAAACTTGAAGGAATTCTATTCTCAGACATTTTTTTGATACATATTATTTTTATCCAACACATTGCCCAAAAATAAAAGTTTTTGAAGAGATTCCTTTTCAGCCAAGTCAATACGCACCATTTCCTTAGGTAATGTACATACATGCATAATAATAATAATAATAGCCTTGTCGTACAAAAAATGTACATATTACACCATACATACACATCTCTGCTCTTTTTTTATCCGCTTTCCTTGGGCCATGGACTCTATTTTTTTTTAAACAAGTTTTATTCGTTCAATTGCCTCTGCTGCTGCTCCTGCTCCTGCAGATTTGCTACATATTGCATGGAGCAGAGAGAAGAAGAGAAATAATAATATTCACGTTTATTATTATGCCTACTACTACGACTGGTGTATTTGCATTGATAATGCATGTGTATTTATGCATATACCTACTTATCTAAACAAATTTGAATGAAAATGGCAAGTGGCATGCCAAATGCATCGAATTGAGAAAGAAAAAAATATACTACTGTGACTGTGGAGAGACGTGAAGAAATTTGTACATGCAAGCTATTATGCAGGCACACACACAGTGCTGCTAACATCATCTTCAGTTCATGATGATTATCATTCACTACGACTTATCTTTGTCTGTACGGGTTGGTGTTTTTGCACCCATCACATCCCCATCATCATCATCATCATTACACATTTATTATCATCACCACCACCACACAATACAATCTATATACTACCAGGTATATACATACCTATTATTATATGCAGTGTTCTGTTTCTGCATAGTCGGTGAGTACAAAGGGGTAGGACGAAGATGTTATTAGGAATGCAAATAATACGGGAATATATGCATAATAGCATCATCATTCTCCTCTTTTTCGAACTTTAGTTTTGTTTGTTTGAAATAAAAAAAAATATCTAGAAATCAACGAACCAAACAAGCTAAACGTAATAACTTTTTTTCTCTTCTTATTCTCCTTTGCGTAATACATACCTGTCTTTTAACAAAAAATCTTTTTGAGATCTTGAAGAGTGTGCAGCATCAGCACAGCCTTAGGTAATCTCTCCGCCGTTTGTTCTTCTGTTCCATTGACTTTTGAAAATGATTAGAGTCTTATCGAAAAAACTACAGAAGCAAGTGAGTCGTGCCATTATTGTTTCTCCCTTGCTACATACATTACCACACGGCACAAAATGTTATCATTTTCTGCTGCTGTTTTGTATGTTGGCGTTGATGCAACTGAATTTGAATATAATAAGGCCATTGAAAGAAAGAGAAGATGATGAAGAAAAGCAAATGTGTTTTTTTATAAATGCATGAAATTTCAAATTACTTTGAAAGAAGAACAAGTGCCTCTTTTCATCTTCATCCTTTCACGTTGCTTTGATGATGCACCGTAAAAAAATATGTATAAAAAAGTCCAGAGGATACCAGCAACAACAACAGCAACATATTATTATGGTTTTTTTCATCATGAAAAAAAATATTTTAAGCACATGATCATGAGCAATAAATTTATTTGAACAATACATTATTTTTTTGTGCAGACGCTTTTTTGAAGACTACGCATTTTATTACGTTTTTTATACACGACGACCCTGTCTCTCTGTGAGTCTGACAATAATTTGCAAATTTACAATTGAACACAACACAGGAATTTTTTTTATTGTGCATTTTAATTTTCAACCGAGGAATGCAACAACATGGCACCATTTTTTTACTTATTTTTTATGACAAGCCATCTTGTTGTGTTGAGTATAATGACTTTGAAAGAAAGAAAGAGAGAGTCAAAGACAAGTAGCTTATTTTTATTCATCAGCACAAAAAGCTTGTGTATAGTTCAATATGTAGCATCAAACATTTAAAAAGCAAGACAAGCCTTTCCTTTCATAAACTGCTCTGCTCTGTGTAACAACTATGCTTGTTGTACTCTGAGGAACATATTTTATTTTTCTAGATCGCAATGACCTGCTTCAACAAACAGGCATCATCATCATCATCACAGATGAAAAATATAGATGAAGAATATTTTAAAGTTGGTTAAAAGAAGAAAGGAAACTAGAAGAAGAAGATATGGAATTCAAGTTTTAAAAAAACATCTCAGGTTGCTTCTTGTACATTTGCACGTTTTTATGGCGTTCTCTCAGCACGCCTCAAACCAGACAAGGAGCTCCTATAATTTTTTTTGGAAAGGAAAGAGAAACTGAGAATTGAACGGGTCTTTATTATTGAAAGAGACACAATTGGGTTTAAGTTACATAGGTATACATGGCATATCGGCATCATCATACCATTTTGTAACATATATTACATGATATAATGTTCCACCACCACCACCGTACAAAAAAGAGTAAAACCATTGTGTGTTCAGCCCAAGTCCCTTGAAGAACTAAATATTTTCCTCTTTTCCTAGAAATTCTACTCTCTCTGGTCTTAGGAGAGAGTACAAGTAAATATATGGTAGGGCGCGAGAGAAAAGTAAGTTGAGTAACTAAAAGGATTACCAGTGTAAGAAGGCATGTCATGGCATAATGCTCTCTCTCTCTGTCTCCCTCTCTCTCTCTCTTGGGATAAAATACATTAAATTTATATGTGAATAATAATAATAATATGAAATAATATTAAAATGTCATGTGACTTTACTCTCTGTGGTCTCAAGTCTCAACATTCTCTACTTAAGTGAGTAGTATACACGGACTAAAAGACTAGAGACGATACATTTCATTTGTAAATGCAAGAAGCTTCTCATCCATTCTCTCTTTTTTCTTTCCTTGCAGCAGCTGCAGAAGAAGAAGAGCAAAGTAATGGAGAACATTCATATTTTTCATATAACCCCGTATTTTTGTATCAATATTTTATATGGGTTTACCTATTGTTATACATATATTATTTCTATACACTTGTCTCCCACTCCTCCCACACTATACACATATCCCAATGTATACATAAAACTGAAAGCACGAAAATTTGTGTGTCTGCCTTTGTCCTTTTTTTCTGTGTGCTTCCGTTTTTCCTGCTTCTCTTTTATAGTCTCTCTCTCTTCTCACAACATTCTCCACGACCAAGCCAATAACTTGCTAAGTTTGGCTTCCTCCATAATAGCATCAGAGGGACTTGCAAAAGTAGTGTTTTCCAGATATGCACTCTCACACACACACCGAATTTACTGAGTAACACAAGCCATTATTGCCATTCCAATGGCATGTCAATGACAGTGTCGTTTTTCCTACCAGCCAACCGATTCCATTCTAATAGCCAAACTCAGAGAGACTCCAGCAGAAGAAGCAGCAGCAAAATCACTATTTTTTTACTTGAGCATCTAATAGGCTAACCGTGAGTACATAGCGATTGCATTATAACTTGCTCTCTCTTGTCTTTCCCAGTCAACTTCATAAAAATGGATATACTAAGTCGTGTAGTGGCAATAACAATCTTTGGTGTCTATTCCATATGGATATATTATGGTCGTCGTGGATAAGGATATGCTATTTTTGTCCTCGTATAAAATAAATGCTCACAGGTCTCATCTGACCTGATCTGGTCTCTGGTCTGCCTGTTAGTCTGGCAACGTCGAGTCACACAATCACACATTCTGTTAAACCCCTCTTTTGTTATCATATAATATCGTGCTAGGCCAAATGCACCTACTCAATTCTCTCTCTCTCTCTCTCTGTTGTAATGTATTGACTTTGGTGTGTGCGCAACTGGCAAAAAACACAATAAAAAGCATGTAGGTATTCTCTCACTTTTTTATTGTTACAATAATATGCTATGCTATTCATGGTCATGGTATTCTGATAGCCCTTGTTGTAGGACGTGCCTTTTCCCCAAAAAATAATAATAACAATAACCTACACAAACACAAGAGAGTAAGTCGATATTACCTACCACACTACCAACAGCACCAGTTTCAAATTTAAAGATCCGGTACAGTTCATACTGTTATTATTATGGCCTGACATGCCTATGACACAAAAATCCTAAAAAAAGAACAGAGAGAAAAATCACTTTGCTTTTTTTAGTGCTGCAAAGTGCATTGTTATTGTTATATACGCTAGTTTACATGTATATATGCATACTGTACAAAGTGAAGTCACCCAGAAATTAAACTTTTAAAGCCTGTGAAAAGACTAGAGATTTTTTTCTACATATTTTTATGCGCTTTCATTCTTCCGCCGCCGCGCTGCTGGAGCCATCATGATGGGTAGTCGGTAGTCTGCTCATAACCAAAAAAAAAATTCTCTCTTCTTCTTCCTTGCTTGTTACTTTTTTTTCCTTGTGACAAAATATTATAAGTAGTATGTGTGTGTACGGTGTAGTGTGTAGGAATGTGCGTATAGCTTTTAGGAATTCTTGGGTGATGGGGAAGAAGAAGAAAAAAAATAATAAAATCCTTTTTAGCATGTGCATCATAAAGATAAGCTAAGTATGCCATGCCATGGAAGAATGGAATTAACAGTGTGACATGCTCCATGCTCGCTAGTCGACATGCATAGTTGCCGGTTGATAATGATACTCCAACAGCATTTTCCACCAACACCGCGCCATTCACCCTCACCACTTATTTGAACCCTTTTATTATATGGCTTGTATAGTAAGCTTGTACACATGATCCGAAAAAATAGAAATTCCAGCTCATTTTTCCTACAGCACCGTACACACATTACATCATCATCATTCCATCATGCATTCATAAGCCTTCTTCTGTATTACCCTCCCTTTTTTCTCTTCCCTCCCACACCATTTTCGGAGAAGAAAAAAAAATCTGAGGAAAATGGCAAGGTTCACACAAAATACTCTGCTTTGTATTGCCAAAGGGCGATGACAACAATAAAAACAACGTGATTCTATTTTGCATGGAAGCCTTGTTGCAAGAGACGCGGCATCATTATCTTCATTATAATCGTGTTCTCTTTTCTTTGCGTGAATTTACCCTTCTTCCCCAATAGAAAATGAGTCCTTTATAAAGGCAATCACATCATCACACACTTAAGAAACAGAAAAAACACACACAAAAATAATAATACACTGCGCACAACAAAATGCATATAATAGCTTCTGTGTGTGTGTGTGGGTTTGTGTGTTTGGAATAATAATAGCTTATATTGAATACAGCAATGAACTCTGGCCTGACCTGAGCTGCCATTGTCTATTTTTTTAGCTTTAGACGCACAGCTATTTTTAGCTTTGAAACAAAGAGATAAATTGTCGTTGTCAAAGAATTTGCATCCAAAAAATCCATACGCTACCCTGCTGCATACAACTCCAGTATATTCCTATTCCTGCTCACGTTGCTTTGGCTATAATAATTGAAATTGTGATAAAGTTTTACCCATTTACGTTCTGTCTGTTGTGGACTGTGAGTCTGGGAAATGAATGAATCCAATAGTTTTTCTCTTGAAATTACTCGTGTGTTTTTCTTGCTTGAGTGCTTTGGCTGCTTGATGGAAATTTGGTGGGAAAGGAATAAGGAATGGAATAATGGGATATTAGGGCTTTGGAATTTATAGTGCATAATAATATGCGTATATTGGGGTACATTAATGTACTAGTTTACGCAGTTGTTTTAAGCTAAAAGTTTTCTCTTAAAAAATAATACTACTAGCTAGCGTGTGTTTACGCGTGTGTGTATTGCGTATTATTGCCATTTAGGGGAGTTTTGTGAAAGATGTGATGAGAAAAACAAGCGAGGGAAAAAAAGAGCGACATATTGGATGGTGGTTTTGTGGAAGATGAGAATACAGGATAATATTTATTCTCATTTTCCCATTTGTTTTTTTGCTCCACTGCATATTATTGCTCTTTTTGTAAAATCTCATGTAATGAACTGTGTTTCGTGTAAGTATATTAGGTATTATGTAGGAGAAAAGGAACACCAAAATAATGCTTCCTGTTTTGTTCACACACAGGAGCAGTGAGAGAAAATAGAGAAAATATGTTTTATTTTCCCAAAAAAAAGTAAGACAAAACTGATTTTCCTCCTTCGATACTACTGCCACTCCAATACACACATGGCCCAAATCCAGCAGCATCAGCTCCACTCTAAAAAACAAATTGTATATTTTGTCTGGCGCTATAAGTAGAGCTTAGAAAGAGAGTCTGCTTTTCTGCAATCTCGATAACACATTATATAGCAAATAGATTTGTTTGGAGTTCCATTTATGCCAATATTATTGGCATATATATTTTTATAAGTATACCAGATAATATAAGGCTCTTGTGAAATAATATGCATGATTGAATTTGGTATAGCTTTTTGCTTAGTTAACATGATTTGAACATTTTGTGTGCTATATTTGCCTTTTAGAAATCTCTGTCTGCTGCACACACACTTGTCTTTCTCTGAAAGCTTGTGCCTGTCGGATATGTAAATCCTTTAACAATGCGAGTAGTAGTAAAACCAGAGTCGTTTCCTCTTTTTCTAATTGTTTATTAGGGAAAAGGAAAAATAAATGCCTACCTACTGAAATTTCCTATTCATCTCTCAATAAAATCTCTCCCTATCTTTCGTCTTCCAAGTACCAACAACCTCAAAAACACAAAACCAACAGCACTGCCGCCACACCACAAAAGTAAAATCATATTGTTTACTTTTTATCACCGAAAAACACACTCATCGACAAACATTGGTACATATTCACACAGAGGCACACGCGTGTATATTGTTATTATTCAGACAAAGTTTGCAAATAAAACTGAAAAGAGGAATAACATCCTGCCTTTTTAATTTTAACAAAATCATTTCCCATTCCGCTCATCATTTCCCTTTTCTGCTAAGCTTCAAGTGTTGTGTTGTTTTGCTGATTTTGCTTTATACTATGTCATGTGTACTTAATGATGTTTGTTGACAATATATATACACTACACATTCATTTATCCAAACTAATTTCTCCACTATTTCATATAAAATACAAAGGCATTTTGGTGGCAAAACACATATGGCTTTCCTAATCTTCCTTCCTCCCTTCCTCCAAAACAATTTTTGAACTAACGGAAAATTTCATTTCCACTTTTACATCTTTTTACAATTCCATACTGCATCCCTACATTTCCAACATATTTTTTTTTCCTTTAGCAAACAATCCCAATTTTGTTGGAAGTGAAAATTTGAGTCTATAGAGTAAAGTAGGTGTATAATATATGTATACCTAATGTACATGTCTGACAACAACATCAACATGCACTTATCTGACAAGAGAAGAACACAGAGTCATCAACGTCATTATCCATCCTGCAAAATCCTGCTGAGCACACAACAAAAGCTTTCAAAAAAAACTTTACAAAAGTAGTATAACATCATGAGAATGTCATAATAATTCATCTACCTACTTTTATCCTTTACAAGAGCTTGAATGTAAAGCTTGTAAAATATGAATGTTTTTGCAACCTTTCTCCCAGAAAAAAACCATTTTATCATTACATCACCATTATTATCCTCCTCACCATCACCGAAACATGCTTCCCCAAACAACAAACTTTCGTGCAAGAGCACTAACAATAAAAAACACAGAGTTGTTTAGCTGACTGCATAGCTAAGAGCAATGTTAAATAATGTGTAGTTTTTTTGGATGACTATGAATTAAAAAAAATTATGTTCTTTGTCAAATTATTATCAAAATTTACAACAAAAAGCATTATTATTATTGTAATATTTTCACTTTCTTAATCATCTCCAAAAATAATACCATGTTATCTTTGTAACAAGAAGAATAAACGCAAACCTTTGCACAAAATTTGCATTTTCAGCAAACCCCTTTCCTGTGTAAAATAAAAGGTATTGTATACAAATTTAACATTAAATATTCGATTAAAAATTCAATTTTCAAGTGTAATGCAATCAAATAGAGTACAAATATATATTATGCAGCTCTTGAGTCATTTTAGCCATTTATCATAATCGCTGTACCATCCTCATGATCACGCCTCTCATAACATGCCCATCTTACCCAAATAAAAAACACTCAAACTTTCATATTTATCCATTCTTCTTTTTGTTGCTAAAACAACAAAATATTTGTCCACATTATTTGCAAAAGAAATATAATACACACAGTCATTTGTCTACCTTTAATGAAATGTACATACCACTTCACTTGATACAAAAAAAACATTATGCAGACATGCCTGAGTGCTCTTTTGCTTCTGCTTCTTCTACAAAAGCAGTAAAAGCAAACACCTATTTTTATTTGAGAGAATACCAGAAGACGTACAAGTAAATGAATATAACTAACTTGATGATGATGATCATGATGACATGCTATAAAGCATAATAATAATATACATTTGTACCCCGAATAACATTAATAATTTCATGTTTACTTTTGCAAAAGCTCCATCGTCATCTCATAAAAAATCATATCATATTTTTCTTTCTCTTTTTTTCTTTGCTAAATCCCTAAAAAATCCCCTTGAGAGAGAGAGAAAAAAGAGTGAAGTGAGACAGGGAATGTTGGAAAGTACAAAAAAGTAACACTTTTTAACCGATATCAACATTCACCATTAAACATGATATCCCATTGGCGCACATCTTGCAGCAGCACAGCAGTATCACCGTTACTTATTGCACCAGCAGTAAAAAATATTACACTTCATAGAAAATTTTCTTCTTTTTTTACAAAAACAACAACTTATAATGCCACCATCATCTCTTCATCATCATCATCATCACTATCACATTTCATCTCTCACATTTCACTCCACATAAAAAAGAGACATGCGCGCATTGGAAGTGGATGTGTATATGAATATGCATGGTGGTGGGATATTGTATGAGGATCATTTTCTGTTTTCCTTTCAAGATCAAATATGCAAAAACATGTTCTTTAATAATCTCCAATCTTTTTACTTTTTCCTCCTTTTTTATGTCATCATCATCTCAGCAAGCTGCACAAACTCAAACCAAACCACACCACCACTACTGCTGCTGCCATAATCATCTCCGTCATCAAATTCACTTAACATTTTTTATGATGATGAATGGAATGTATATTGTAATAGGTAGACATGTACTTTTACTCATAATACACATTCATATTTTCATATTATTAGTGTGCTGTGCATGACATGATATTTTTTATAATATAATCAATTTTTATGGAGTTGACAGCTATTAACATTTTTTTTTGCAACAGAAACTAAATCCCGGAAAAAATATGCGGGTAACAGCCAATGTGTTTAATGATGCCCTTTAAGTACATTGCATACAGGCATCTGTCATAAAAAAAGAAGGAAATTATATACCTTGTCTGTCATTCATGCATTGAAAATTAATGGTTAGGTGATATCAAGCTGCAACCACAACATTCTAAAAATATATATAGTTTTTTTTATCTGAGGGGAAAAAGAAGTTCCAAAGGATTGGAAAAGTAATAAAAAAAGATCTTGTTACATATATCGCTAAACAGGGGACGTTTTCCATAAAAAATATATATATTTACGGGTGTATTTTTTAAAGAACCCACAAAAAAATTTGTGATTTTTGGTATGATGAATAATATGATGATGTATGATATGGGCTTGTTGTTGTGTTTTTTTTTCTCAGGAAAGGGGGCAGGGATGAAGGAGGGAACCGTTCACTTCGATAAGTACGTTAGCACATTAGACATATTTGCGGTGGGCACATTATTAGTGTGATGTAATGTGATATAGTGCAAAGGAGCGTAAAAAAGAAAAAAAAAATCTTTTTTACAAAAAAAAGTAAGCTATTTCCTTAAAAAGTCCATGCCCATTTTCAAACTAGGGCACTATACTTCCTCTTCTACTTTTCTATGTTGATGATGAACAAGAGCGCCATATAAAGCTACTGGTATCGCATACCGTCTAGTCGTTTTCTCATATTCCCTGAGTAATAATTCACTATTCAATTTATATTCATGGAAGATCACAGGAGCACCCGGGTTTTGTCCCGGTGTTGGAGTGCGCGACTATGTTACACTTTTTTATTATTACACCTACCACCCCACAATAAACGACGGCACTATATACCATACACTTAATATACATATGATAATATAATCACATCTTTATATATTCACCACCTTACAGAAAAAGGAAAAAAGTATTAAAAGCCGACAACTGAGAGAAACCTTTCCACTCCACACAAATATGTTCTACATACTTTTTTATGGTTACTGCTTTTACTACTGCTCCTGCTACACCGAAATGATTAGTTTTTCAGCCATTCTAAAAATGCACACCGTAACCCTTATCTTCATTTTAAAAGCTAAAAAAAAGTATGAAAACGTGAAACTTTTTTTTCACCCTCAACTATTCAAAAAGGATAATGATACCCCGCCTGTCAATTTATTTACATTTTTTGTTTTGAAACTCTTACAAATGACTTGATTATTGGTCTCGAAAATGAATCTTAGACTTGAACAAGTCAACAAAAAAAAAACTTTAAAAGTGAGTTCCTTTTTTATGTGTATTTTTAATGTGAGCTGGTGGAGTTGTTGTTGTGCTTTTTAAATAATGATTGCAACTTTTGCCCAAATCCAATTGATTAGGTGTCTTTCCACCACGACTATCCTTTTTTGTGTCACATTTTAAAAAAATCCAATTTTTCAAGGAAAAAAGTGTGTCCCAGAAAAAAATGCGTCTTTTCCTCTTTTTCTCATCCTCATCAAATCAACGCATAAAAAAAAGATATAGGCGGATGTTGAAAGAGAGGATGGGATACATAACAAATATGTACCTATGTATATGAATATAGTGTAAAACTGACTAGACATTTGACAGTGACATGTGACACATGACATTACTCGACCAAAAAAATGTCAAAACAGCATAGTGTACCATCAAGCCATGTTACACAAGCAGAGAGAGAGCTATAGAGAAGCCATTCAACGACGTCAGTGAATAAGAAAAATTAAATGAAGATTTTTTTTTTCTGAAAAAAAAGAAAGATTTTCTGCTGGAGTCTTTTTTTTTCTTCTTTATTGTGTACTACACTATTATCCCTACTACTCTACTCTACCCACCTACTTTTTACTTCCTTAGAGCCATGGCAGACTCTGCTGAGAATCTGAAATGAAGTCGTGTAGTTTTGCAGGAGAAGAGTTGCCCGAATAAAAAACATGCCTCTCCAGAGACAAGTCTCTGTGGTATTATTGGATCTGCTTTTTATATAGATGGTGATGATGATACATACTACACCATAGACACACACACATGCTCAAATTTAAGTCAAGTCATAAGAAAAAATAATATCCGCTGGTTTTTTTTAGCTTTTCACTCTTTTTATCCGACTTTACACTTCTTTCTGATGGCCTTTTCACTAGAAAAAAAAACTTCCAAAAATACATTATATATTTTTTTTCTTAAAAATAGGATAAAAGTATAGGAAAAAAGTAGATGACATATATAACAAAATATATGGCCATTGCCATTGTCTGGATGTATTTTTTGGTGGTATGTAATGGGATGCCAAATGGACAGCTAAAAAAATATATTTGGAATGAGCAGATAACATATGGGTATTTTTGGGAATTGACATGGTGGGTAGTATAAAATGAAGAAAAAAAGTCAATCCAAGTGACCCGGGTAGTATATATTTTATTTTTAAACGTGCTTATCCATCCAGTAAAAAAGTGAAAGTACCATAAATACGCACTGTTATTGTACTTGTTTTAATACACGGCAAATACACAAATTTTGTGGAAACTGGAAAGCTATATTTAGGCTGTTGCAAATAATAAGACTTCCAAGTCACTACTTGGACGATGATATGAGAAGTAAAAAAGTTTAATCCAAGTGACCCGGGTAGTATATATTTTATTTTTAAGCATGCTTATCCATCCAGTAAAAAAGTGAAAGTACCATAAATACGCACTGTTATTGTACTTGTTTTAATACACGGCAAATACACAAATTTTCTGGAAACTGGAAAGCTATATTTACGCTGTTGCAAATAATAAGACTTCCAAGTCACTACTTGGACGATGATATGAGAAGTAAAAAAGTTTTAAAAAAAAAGTAAAAGTGAAAACCAGGTCGTTCCATTCCGGTATTATGAAAGTGATGGTGGATATGGCAGTAGGGGTTCTTCCCAGTCAAAAGTCGTATAATAACACTTTTGAGTTGGGTGGGCATTATTTTTGTGCAGAAAGGTGGAACATTTTTTTATATGGCATGTGTGTTATTCTCCTCTAAATGGAACGTGGAGGTGGAAAAAGAAAAAAAAATATTATACAAGTTGTAAAACCAAACCATAAGACTCCATCACCCCCGCACACTAAAAAACCAAGTGGAGTGAAAGCAAAAGTCAAATATTTTTTTTGCAATATGTGTGTGTATTGCCTTTTCTATATTGCTATTATTATAGAAATGGAACATTGTTTCTCTCTCTCTCTCTCTGTCATCCATACAGAGTGGCTGGATACCATGTCATTACATTGCATTGTCCTTTCATCATTACCATTTATAGCCCTAGTCCAGTAACACAGCAGGGTAGAGAGTAGAGAGAGAGGGCATAGTGTACGAGTACTATTCCTGGAGTAGTAAAAAAGCGAGCGGTAACATGAAAAAAAGAAATCCATTCCATTGTTCTCTTTTTTAAAGATTTTTTCCCCGAAAATTCCGACAGGGAATTTGAGAGAGTGAAGCAAACAAAAACACTACACACCACCACCACCCCACACGGGACAACATTACCGAGAAAAGCATAAAACCGTGTATTATTTTTTTCTTGGATTTGTATTTTTGTTTTTTCTTCCTTTTCTCTCATATCCTCCTTCCTTATTTCCTTCACGGAAATTACTCACTTCACTATAAAATGTCTGTACGCTATATTCAGAGATGCGTGTCATTTCACATAGTTACATGTTTTGTGTGTAGTTTTTGTGGAATTTTTTGTACTATCACAAGAAACAAAACAATTTGTAGGGCGCTATAAATACATACATTTTTGTTACGAGGTGCCACTCTTGTAATATTATTACGGGTGTTATGTTTATCGTGTGTCTCGTAGTATTATTATTATCACCATTACAGCTTATGTGTAGGGGGAAATACCACAATTCATATTTTGTACTCTCTCTCTCGGGGGTATATAGCCGACTGAAAACTGGAAATGTTACACGGTTGCACATACAACACAACTTGCTTATTTGTCTACAAGCCGATTTAAGAAAGAAAAAAGAAACGAAGAATGCATATTTCTTTTTCTATCTACAATCCCATCTATTACACTTGTAGTATGCATTACACTGCGTTGTTCTTTCCGGCGCGGCGGCAGCATCGTTGGACAAAAACTTTTATTTCTTCATTTCCGTTTCTCTGGCTAAGTTTTCAATTTCACAAATCAACCAAGTTGGTTAAACCAACACTCTCTCAAGTAAAATAAAAAGTAAACCCAAACTTGCTTCTCATTCTGCTCAAATCCCTTTGACTGCATTATTATTACTCTTCGGCTTCATATCTCTATTTTTACTCCATTTAACCTAATATCTATATAAACCATACATACATGTTATCCTGATATCCTGTCAATTTTTCATTCTTTTTCTTTCCGGCTACAACAATAACATCACCCATATCACCAACGAGCCAAGTCGTTCCTTTCATTTTTTCGGATCTCGGCTACGTATCTTTATCATCATCATCGTCTCGTAGTTTTGGCTCCCGTCTCCAACCCAAAAGCTGAAGACACAACTGATGATAATGGTGATGTGATGATCAAGTCAGTTATATGTTATATGATTAGTTATGAGTGACAGTCAATGCCATAATCATAACATTAAACCATAATTTTTTCGCTCGTGACACAAAAAATGTATGACTTTGAGAGTTGCGAATGAAATGTGTAAAAATGATTTTTACGATGACAATGCATGACGCCGCTAAGACAAATTTTATTCTTTGGGATTTTATGTGTTGTGGAAGATGAATTGTGTCTATTCGCCTGCTTTATTTATACGTGATAACGTTGGAATTATAACACTGCACTGTATACCTAGCTGTTGACTGCACATCCGAAAATGAGCAAGTAAATTGGTGTCACCCGACTTTATTATTTTTCGGTTAAAGTTGATGCCATTCTAGTAAATAGTGATGATATGATCTTAGCGGCTCCAAGGATGATGCATAAAAGATATTAAAATGAATCAGTGCAAAAAGGCCATCAAGTCTTTTTCGCTAATTTTCACACAACCGAAAGCCCATTCATTTCTTTGCATATCTACCTACCCACATATTACTTTCAATCTGCCGACTCAATTAGCAGGAAATAGCAAATAAAAAAGAGTAATTGTACAAGAGAGACAAGAAGCTATAGTAGGCATGTTTTTATAAGCATTCATATAGTTATGAATAGTGAATGATGTGGAAATATACAGATGGTACAATTGTTAATGGAACTGGAAAGGAAATGTACACTCGAGAACCGATTTTATCCTGGCATCTGCCCCGTGACTCCTAAAGACATTTTAATATTGAACGTTGGGGAAACAAGGAAGCATTTTGTTAAAAAAATATGTAACCCGTTGCACCATTTTTACATATTTTCTGCTCTTGATTTATGAAAACAGTAATTGTGAACAGCTCCCTTACAAAAATTTGCAAAAATAAGTTTATTTTTTAAGCTCGTTTGCCCAACCCCACTATACGCAACGACTAGGTACCTACCTATTACTCTGCTGACTATATGATGATATCATTCACTTTTACACAACTTTATTTTCAGTTGAGTTTTTTTTACATTGTGTCTTTTGTGTGAGGATTCTATTCGGAGGGATGCATGAGAGCATAAAACTACACACACACATTTTACTACATTACATTAAGTTATAAAAAGATGCAGTCATCATCTTTTTGTTCGTGCGTCGCTACGACCAGCAGCTCCATTTTTATGCTGTTAGGTATATTATTATATAAGCTTTGCGACAAAAGCTGCGCGTGTCAAGCCTTCCCTTTCTAAAGCCTAAGGAAAGTAAAAAGTTTTATTTTCTTTTGGGGATATTAAGCCAGCCGACAAAAGAGAAAAGAAAAGAGAGCAGATTCTTTGACGCTGAATCGTATAAAATAGCCAATTAGTGTCTGATTGTGAGTTTTAAATTAAATTATTTTTTTCAACTGTGAGCAAGAGGAAAAACCGGGCAAGTATAACAAAGTATTATACATACTTGCTTAAGAATACGCATGTTTGATATTATGATATGATCAAGTATTTTCCACCATGAACAAAGTAGAGAGGCGACAGAGAAAGAAGACACACGGCTACATACTGAACACATGCACAAGTTGAACCAGTTGGGTAATAATCATGAATGCATCCATACGAGTTTCATTTATCATACGTGTACTTTTGAACTAACGCGGGAGGGGCCGTACAATAAAAAAAACTGTAAAAAACCCTTTAAAATATTAAAAAATTGGTTTAGCCAAGTAAACAATCAAAAGTAAAAAAATTACGTATTTTGTGAACGACCCCATCTTTTCATTTTAGGTAGCGCACAGTGTTTTTATTACGATTCTCTGGTGTACTCCTTTAATTACCATATTGTTAACTAATTTTAATGAATAGAAGTAATATATCAACACTACACGATGCTCTATATCTCCCTTTCTCTCTTTCTCTGGCTACATTAAAAAGTTTCAACCTAATTCTTTTTGCAAAGGAACCATCCAGCTGTGAAATGAACATGAAAAATAGTAGTGTATTATTCTGTTGTTGCAGCTGCTTCTGCTGCTGCTGTTATACTGTGAACGCTTTTACTAGACTGGAAGAGAAACATTAATTTTAATATAGGTCAATTTATAAAATATTCGAAAAATGCAATCTTTTCCCTGTTTTTATCATAGAAATTGTTGAAAAAGTTGACTACATACCAAAGTGTTATTTTTTACAAGGGCGAAAATCAACCACGCTCATTTTGAAGCGCGGTAACATATCTAATTTTCAAAGGATATCATTTTCTCGTTTTTACAATAAGTTATGTGAATTTAATTCATTTTTTGTCGTGACATTCTCATTACGTTCAATAAAAAAATGATACAAAAGTTGGTCTCTCTACTTGGATCAATATCACCCCAACCCCAACGGCAAATAAATCAGTAACAAATTTCAAATAAGTTTGTTAACTATTTTTTTCTTCTTCTGGGGACCTTTGGTTGAAAAAATATTGAAGATGAATATGCATGAAAAGAAAAAAAAACATCACCATCTTTTGCTGGTATCATCATCATCATCGATCGTGAGCATAATGATGATATGTCTCATAAAATATGTGCAAACCGCATTTGCTAATAACGCGTGCATCAATAAGCATGCTAAATAGGTTATCTTGATCACAGGCATATGCTTCAACACCATTGCAGCCCTTTCTCGTGAAACAGTTTTGAACAAAAATAATAATAATTTATGATTTTACATTTTTCTTACGAATATGTTCATTGCTTTCGTGAGGAGAATCTCGTCAGGATATGTACCTGCCTTGAAGCTTATTTCTATTTTAAAATATAAAAAGAAAAACAGAACAACTAGTAAAAGTAAACCTTTACACATGAAGTCTGTGAAGTATTAAGATTTTTTTGGATGAACCAACAAAAAACGCACAAATTACCTTTTTTGCAAACAAAATAGCTAGGAAAACGTCCAATTCGATATTTGTATAATCCAGTATTGGGATTTGATAACGCTAATAATGTGTTTGGTGACTGCAATTGGAACTGAAAGGCATGTTAATCCAAAGAGAAATCTTACAAAAATATTGCTTCAATTTCAAGACTTTTGGGGCTTGTTTAGATTGGACTGTGGTACACGAAAAGAAGAGCATTTATTATTCTGTAATAACAAAGGTAAAGGTGTCTGGGATCTGACTCGAACGTTTGTGATGATTTTCGAACTCTACTTGCTTTGCTAAATTTAAAAAAGAACAAGCAAAGATTATAGTTACAAAAACGTAACAAAACAAATCATATAGCTAATTTTTGGATCCTGTTGAGCCAAATTAAAATTTTTGCATTTTAGACCTTTTTGAGCAGACGGGTAATTAATAGCCTATTGTAATAGTGCATTTCTCCTGCCTAGTTAAAACACAGCGTAATATTATAGAGCAATACCTGGTCAAACGATAACTTCTGATAATATCAAAGGTTTATTCTTAAACAAATCTTTTATACGGCGCCTAATTGGTCGTTTTATCGCAGACAAATGCACTGTTATATATTTTTTGTGCGTATCAAGGGCACGGATTTGGTTTTTTAACCAAGTCGTATTTAACGCTGAATATCTTCTACCAATTTTCTCTTTAATGTTTTATGCAACTTGTCCGTCTTCTTATCGTAATCCCATATCTTAACCTTTACCATATGATTATACCGCACAACCATCCACTTTCCCCAACATTTCTTTGAGCTATTCTTTATTACACGATCATACTTGCTATCTTTCGTGACAGAGCTAGCGGCTGGAGTGGATAAAGAGGTAAAAGCTTAAAAGCATAATAATCTTTGTTCTCCAAAAAGCAGGGGTCTTTAAAAGAATTTTGACTTTGACTATTTTAGCAAAGTTTAGTTTTCTTGAATGGTTTTTGTTTTCCGTTTCCGACCAATTACAAATTGCCCACGTGCCATCCACCCCTCTTTCCCAACTCTCCATCAACCCAACAGCATAATTTCTAAAATGCAACCCTTTTCACTCATTCTCTGTATTTCCCATTTTGATCCATTCAGAGTCTGAATTTCAGACAAAACAAGGTTCATGATGATTTTCAAGTCATTCCAATAGTAATACTGAGCTGGTGCGTCAATAAAATTTCATTTAGTCAAAAAAAATTATCCCTTTCAAATAACTCTATTTATCCTTGTACTGCCGAACATGTACTCAATTTAATCTGCTTTGATGTGACTTAACAAAATAGTCCATTTTTCAAGAATTGAGCAACAACAACAAGTTGATTTTCATTATAGAAAGAGGATTTAAGAAAATCAAAATCCAATTTTCAGCTTGGTCGAATAGTTATTCAATTCAAGAGGAGCTGTACCAGAATATGCTGTAGTAATCATCAAGAAATTGCTATAAGATTTTGTATCTCGTTGCTACAACTCTGCTTCAGTTTCACTCGCTTGGAACATAAAAGTAAATTGGATGTGATATCAATCCTGCTACTTTTGCTGCTGCAAGCGAAATGATTAGGAATAGATCCCTTTGATGAATAAAAACCCAAGGCTCTCTCCGGACATGTAAATAATTAAACAAGACAAGACACAAGAATATAATGTATACCTATATGAAACCTATCTCCATTTACAAAAAAAAGTCTGCCAAGTATGCTAGAATCTTAACAACCCCCTTGAGGTAACAATCACATCAAAAAAAGGTTAAAACGATTTTACTTCTTCATTTTATTATGTTTTTTCTACAAAGGGTCCTTTTTACATCGTTACAAGGATTTCATTGGTACTGAAAAATCAAATAATTATAAAAAAAGCATTATAATAGCTCAATTAATTGACTAATAACAATCAGTCTTGTGCTCATTTCCCTTTGATGTTCAGTTTTATTTTTCGATTAATACGCCATTTAATTGTGCAATAATTAGTTCATGGTAATTTGACACTCAGAAACTCAACAACTGGCTTAATAACAATATCACTGTCATTTATATGTCATCACATGAAACTTGATAAAAAATGAAATCAATTTTAATTGTTATCGGATTCCCTTTTGTAAGTTTATCTGCTATTAAGTTTTGATAAAAGCGGTAATGCAATCTTGATGATGATGATGTTACCGGTATAATGTAATTGATCAGTAGAAAGAAAAGGAATTGTACAATAACACATATTACATTACAAATGAGAATTAACCGTATGATGATGACACTATTATTCGAGTAG
>JAITYZ010000934.1:0-18685 GCA_027744595.1 Paronellides praefectus
AAAAAAAGGAACAACCCGAAATAACAATAATATACGATATCCGTATGAAATCCGTTTGTTATCGTTGTTATTATATTATTGTTACTATTTTTGTAGACTTGGCATTAGTTTGAATGAAATTTTGTATGATTGAATTACAGTACTACTATTTATCTTTGAGCTTTCTTTAGTACTTGTGTATTTTTTATATGAAAATTTCCAACACAACAGCCGTACATTTTGTATTTTTTATTCGGTATATTTACGTCTGCATATCATCTTTTTTTATTCAAAAGACATTCAACTTGCGTAACTGCAATGAAAAAGGGAGGCAGCGAAACTGTTGTATAACAGATATATATTATGATGGGACTACTAATGTACGTCTCTCGTATATTGTAGTTTACTACATAATATTTCTCGAACCATCATATTGTCTTGTTGTTTTACAGTTGTTAAGTTTGTTTTTTGTTTTTTAACTTTTCAAAATTTGATTTGTACGTATTTACCTTCTTACGTGGTTCATGTTTTGAATCGTTATATATTTTAAACGTTTCTCTCAATATATAACATACATACATATTAAATGGCAAATGCTTCAGCAATGATCAACATATATATTTTAAATTCATGTTTAACATGGAAACTACCATTTTGTAGTACACATAATAATGTAAATTATTGTTATTATTAACGATGATATTTTTTTTTATAAAATCGTAATAACAAAAAAAAAACGCTGAGAATGCAACGCAAGAGATGGCCTGACAAGACAAAGCTAAAGATGAAGTTGAATTCTTTTTTAAATGCGTGTTTCTTTGGATGACATCAATGCAACATGATAGGCAGGATTTTTATTTCGGATTTAATATAAATGTTGAGATGCTACATGTTATACATATATGTATGTGTAATGGGCATATTTGGCGAGTTTTATGAGTAGGATAGGCGTAAAGGTATAATGTTGTGTTATATTATTATTATGTTTGTTGGCGTGGTGTTCTCTTCTCTGGTTATCTAATCGTAAGTTTAAAAAAATAAACCATGCAGGCCCGATGGAGTTGGTACAGTAACACATGAAGAAAAGGAAAAATTCCAAGAAATCAAGGAGCGTCTTCGTCTCCAGCTAGAGCATCAAATAACCAACTTCCGATACTGCTTCCCATTTGGACGTCCGGAAGGAGCACTAAAAGCAACATTATCTCTTCTAGAAAGAGTTAGTTCTATTATCAAATCAGCATCCTTATTTCACTTAAATATACATAATATCCGCTTTTCACATGATTTTTAAGTACACGCCATCATGGTTTATTTTACACACTAGGTTCGCGATATTATGTTTCTGTGTTACATCTTTATTAAGCCAGTATCTTCATCATTTTTATTACAGGTACTAATGAAAGACATTGTAACCCCTGTTCCTCCGGAAGAAACTCGGGGCGTTATTAAAAAGTGCCTGGAAAGCGCAGCTCTGGTCAACTACCAACAGTTGTCCGCTGAAGCCAAAATGAACGGTAATGTAGTAGAATATGGGAAAGATGAGATGTCGGTGGAAAAAAACAAACATCAGCAGCTCCAGATATTATTCGTTACATTTAATAGTGGGAAAGGGATGGAATTATGTTTATGTTTAGAGATGTGGAAAAATGACTAAGGACGAAGCAACAAAAACATAATATCATGTTTATATGTGCTCAAATTTAAGACAAGTGTGTTTTTCTTGTGACTTTTGCAGAGCAATTGGGCCTGGATGGTGAGACAGTAGCACCAGGTCGTCGTTTAGAGGATTTAATCCACCTCGCGGAGCTCTGCGTCGACCTTTTGCAACAAAACGAGGATCACTATGCAGAGGTAAAGTGTTGCATTCGAGCACGTAGTTATTTGCAATGTGTGCGTTCTGCGTTATATAATAATGAGTATGCTCCAAGCTAGCTGTCTCTGTTAATAAGCAGTAGTAACATAAATATTGTGTAAAATTACGAGCTATTTGTTAGCCTTGCCTTGTAATAATGCCATGGCAGGTGTTGTTCATCTATTCATCCACATACATGACATATATCTATATAATATTACCTTTTTTTAAAAAACGTGTATACTGTGGCCCTAGAGTTATTATAGCGACCACAGTCACCACCACCGTTAGCCACAATTACTTTTGTAGTTTTAAATCCATGACACACTCATGGTATCCAGAAATTTAGCTTACACACAAACAAACCAACATCATCATTCGACCAGGTGAAAATAGCGCAAGACTTTCCCCCCTTTTATATAGATCTAATCATGCTCAATTTAGACAAGCAGAAAATAAAATCAAGAAGTTGCCAGCCTATTTTATTTTGTATTTATGTATTAATTTTTATTTTATTTTTTTAGCATTCTCATTACATACATGAATTACATATAGTTGAGCTAAATCGATGACTCTTTGTAAGAAAAAAATTTTAGTGTCAATTTTTTCTTTCTTTTGTTGGAAGTGAAAGTAGTGGGCAATAATATGGAATCCTTTGTTCAATTACAAAACCAATTCATTCTTAGACTTTTGCATCAATTTTTGTAGTTGTCAGATGTTTACAATAAAAAGCTGTCATTGTAATATATAGTTGACTATATGTATTACGTCTATATACATATAAATGTATGTATATTTACGTATATATTATACGCCACATGTTGGATATCATAAATATTATTATTATTATTCTATCTCTTTAATGTCTCTTATTATTATACATATATTATTATGTATTTCGAGTTGATATTTATGTGTTAATGTTTATTTTTTTGTCTGTGGTGCTTTTTGACTGTTCTGCTCTCTATCTCTCTCGGTGGTGCCCTTCGTGCTGGCCATTCTTGGTTTCTCCTACTCTGCTGTCCAACCAAATCTATATATTATACAAAAAATTTATCATATTATTATTACTATAAACACTTTTGGTTTCCTTCCATTTTCTTTCTCTCTCAAACTCGTGACACAAACTCTTTCTTTTCAAATGAATTTGACGGTATACGCATATTTTCCGAAAACATTACAACAACTAACAAAATTATCGACAAAAAAAAAACTTTATAACTTTTTTCTTTCCATCTCGAAATATTTTTTCATTATTATTTTTACATGTTTCCTTTGGGATTTTCATTTTCTTATGGACACTTTTTTCTTTGTTTACTTACATAACGCAAAAACAAAACAACAACTGATAATCGCTATATAAATATATACTACTTATTTGTCGAATTTCTAATATAACCGATTACAAAACAAAATCCATCCCTACTGCTGTACGTGTGTAACACACTGTTGCGCCTCGATCCTCTCGCTCTCTCTCTCTGTCTCTCCGTTCGTGTGTGTACAGGCTTTTCGTAAAGGGGTGAGTCACATAACAATATAATTATATTATTTAACTATACTGCATTGTTTTTTATAATCGTTTAGTAAAAAAAATCCTCTTATTTCTTTCTCTCGTTATTACTATCTATCATTATTATAGTCGTAAATTCGTTGTTCAATCCATTTTTATATCTATATATTATAATATGATCTTGTGACAAATATAGCATGTCGGCGTAGTAGACAGACACGTAGTTTATTATGTGTCCATGTGCTATGTGTATTCCTTCTTGGTATCAAGTTTATGTGTGTACCTTTGAAACAGTAATTTGCATTCATTTTGTTATTAAAAGAATCGCATCAGCATTATATGTAGGTAGGTATTACTGGTAGGAGTGTGCAAAAGATTAGCTCAAACTTTTTTGTAGTCAAAACTGTAGACGGGGGATGGAACGAGTTTGAAAAAGCAACCAGGTGTTATATAATCACAAGTACTAGATACACATTATGTATAGGGAAGTTTTATTAAATGCCATCAATTTTGTTTGCCAATTATTTGCTTGAGAACACGTAAAACGTTTATCCGTTTTCCCCTATACAGTTAACATGGTATATTGCAAAACACACACCAACTTTCACTATTAAAATGCAAAAAAAGAAAAGAACTGTAAAAAAAGGAGAAGTTTCAATTCCTCTCTCGGAAGTACGATAGTCCAGCTTGATTACTTGCAAAAAAATGTAATGATTTTATTTTTGCAACTTTAAATAATATCAGTTTTGTATACACGATGCGCAATATCAGCAAATAGGTAACTTTTTTGTTACTTTTGGGGACCGTGAGTCACTTTTTTCGTTCCAAAAAAATATATTCTTGCGTCAGCCTTTAAATGAACTATGTATTTATATTATGTTCATGTTTCAATTGACGTATGGAGTAAAATATCTAAGTATAGGCACTTGACTTGATCTGATACGATTCAAATTACCGGTGAAATAGCAGTAGGTAATCAAAAAAGGGAACTTTATCTGTAGCATCGTGGAAAGTTTACAGATAGTGGTTGTAGATAGGCTCAAGTGCAAATTAGTGCCTCTTTCGTGGAGAGAAACTTTCATTTCAATGCGAAAAATAAACGTTCTGAAAAACCATGAGTGCATCATCCTACATAATATATACCAGCATGAAACTCCGGCATTACACAAAACTCAAGGACCTTCTTTATGTTGTAACGCTAACAAGACAACTTTATAATCACATTTCGCAACATGTGAGATAATAAGCATATATATGGGGCTCTTCTCACAATTTTATCCAGTTATTTGCCTATTTTGCATTCCGTAATTACTATTATTATTATTATATTCCCCTTTCTTTCCACTTCAATTTTACTACATTTCTTCGAAACATTTTCAAATTGATTTGAGGGAGAAAAAAAGGACAAAAGACTGAGCTCACAAGCGACGGAATCTTTTCCAAGCTCACAGCTAAAAGACGGGCAAATAGAGACAGTGTGATCTTAGCAGCAGGTAGCTAGTTAGTTATTTGACGAAAAACATCATATTTTATGCAGCTCAATACCAGATACAAACATTAATCCCTTTTGGTGTACTAGGCCAGGTACTAGGAGTTTGATGGTTGCAAAAAAAGTCAGCCCTTTCACTCCATACAAGTTACATAGTTTCAAATGATTTCTATATTTTTTACGTGGGAATTATTATTGCAAAAAAAAATCTCTGGTTCTCGGAGAAATATGCTCTGAAATTGAAGATAAAGCCCTGCTTTTTTATTCATTTATTAGCAATGTACAAAGATCAAATCACACAGGGTATGTGAGCTCGTTGATGCATACTATTCCAATGCAAGCAATAAGTTGCCTTGAAGCAAAACAACAGACAAATATTGTATCTCAAGCACGTATCAGGAAAAACAGTTTTGTCAAGCAACGTTGCACATGCAGTACGTGGGTTTATGCAAATTGAGTTTTTTCATGCGACGTTCAGTTACAAAAACATTATTATCCAATGTGTTACGAAATTTGTTTCAAATTTTCAAAGTGTCAAGCTCGGCCGAACCTTCCTACGATAAATAATTTGTTCGAACATGAACGATATGAAAAAAAGCTCCCTTTGTTACAGTTTCTTATCACTTTTTTTAATGAACCCCACTCAAAAACGGGTCTCACTTAAACCACCAAAGTAATATTTTATTAAATCTTGAGTGGTTCCTTTGAAACTATTGTTTATTTATTATTAATATTATTATTATAATTATTATGATAATTATAATTTCGTACTTTGACTTAGTTATATATTTTTTATTTAGGAAACACACATAATGGGAGCACGTGTACAACATAATCCCAATACACTAGTTTTGTTTCTCTGTTCCCTATAATTCCGTTTTTGATTTGTTAGTGCATGCGTAATCTTTGTAATTTCATGTTTGAAACGGAACATGAAAACGTTCTACTTACTATATACGAACGTAGGTGTATACGGCTTTCAGCAGAAGATACAGAACTGATTGTTAGCATTAGAACTATTGTTGAAATGTCCACTTAGAACTATTCTACACTTTGATGTTGTCCTTGTGTTTAAAAAAAAGCTTTCACAATATTTGTACTTGTAATATTCTTCCTGGTAAACACAACAATCAATCAACCAAAATCATACATTTTACTAATTATCATGACCATCTTCACTGGAACATCACATAATTACTACCAGTACTTAATATATACATATTATTTTGTGTGCAGAAAAACATGTCTCTCCTTTTTATACGTAGTTGATGGATTTTGATGTTTGTTGTGTAGCTCCGCATTATTGTTAATCCTTTCTAAAACTGTCGTTCTTTTTTTTCTCTCTTTTCTGTCATTTGCTGTGTGTCACAATCTGCTGATCATAAAAAATATCCTCCTCTGCTGTTGCCTGTGATCTGTTTCACCACCACCGCCAAAAAAAATTCGTTGATCCTGTGTGTCCCCATTCTCTATCTATCTATCTCTCGCTCTCTCTCTCTTTCTGTATATCTCCATTCTTTCTATATGTGTTTTTGTGTGTGCACAA
Organism: Paronellides praefectus; assembly: GCA_027744595.1. Taxonomy (NCBI): domain Eukaryota; kingdom Metazoa; phylum Arthropoda; class Collembola; order Entomobryomorpha; family Paronellidae; genus Paronellides; species Paronellides praefectus. Next base: position 6,377 of record JAITYZ010000934.1, read on the forward strand.
CTCCATCCCATACAACATACAAAAAAAACCTGCAACTGATCGATTGGATTTTGCAGGAAGCAGTAAGTCAGTCCATCTAAATTATCACTCTACTATAGTAGTTTCGCTCCTACTTTCTCTCTCTTTCACTCTTACCACATATATTAAGCCTTGATTATGTCTGACAGCTTCGAGATGTAAAGTCAGTCGCCATTCCTTTAACCATGTCGTATTATTTTCTTACGTGCTTTTAGTAGACTACTCAATCGTACGCAGCAGATTGCTTTCTCTCTGTAGGCAATGTATATAATTGTAATATGTATATATTTATAATGTTAAATGTGTGCAAAACTCAATGTATGTATTATGAATACCTACCAAAATATGTGTATATATGCATTTCTTTCAGCAATTCTTCCGCTTCTACCACCCACACCCACACACACATACACACTTACTTACACACCAACTCAACTCACTCACACGTGTTTTTCCCCATTTTTCGTTTTCAAATTATACTTGCACGTAAGCTAAGGCTACTACATGACTTTGCTTAGGTAGACAAGATTCACTTTTCATGTGGTTGAAGCCGTGATGTGTGTAGTTAAACTGCTCCTTGCATTTATTACATGTTGTAATGCATATGTACATATTATTTGAAGCAGTGCAGTGAAGGAGAAGCCTTTTTTTATTCTCACACATCGCAACAGCGCCAAATCGACGATCCTTATATTGCCGTACACGCTTTATGTATTTTCCACCATGTAACTCATGAAATCTACTTTTACTAGCGCGGTGTACTTGCTTTCTGGCAAACCTAAAAAAAAGTAACCGGGGTTTGCGTTTTTCTTATCCACCTCAGCAGTAAGTCAGAATTTTTTTTTTTCTACTACCTATTATTATTTTTCTTGGATATATATACTTAGTATAAAACGAGTAAATTCAAGTACGAGCGTAAGAAACCACATTATGTATATCCTCGTCGTTGACTCAAATGAGGCATAATATTTTGTCTTCGTTCACAAACATCACCGCAATTTCTATTCCCACAACTTACTGACTTTGCCTGCAGTCTTTTTACACTGTCCTTTTTCGGATGCAAGCTGACATATAATCTGGTAGTCAACACACGTACATATTATAGAATTACTTTTTTACCCGTGTTTTTCCTTAAATGTGCATACTTTCTTATGTATGTATGTATATAATCCGTAATCAGTGTGTTTGTAGGCGAAAACTTTTATACAAAACTTCAGCAGCACGGCTAATGTTTGCTTGTGATCTCATATTATGTAATGAACATAAGTTGAACATTATCATCACGAATAGTGATGCATAATAGGATGTGTGTGTGCGTATACCAAATATTATGTATTTCGACTTATCATGCATACATGCAATAGATGCTTTTCAACTAACCAGTTTAACTAACTAATATAGTCAATTTGGAGAAAGAAGGAAGTCAAGATAAAAGAATATATTATGTCCCTTTCTGCGTAGGCAGACAGTAGACCTGTGTTTTTACCCCTAAATTTAGCTGGTAACTCGATAATCATGTCAAGTTGTGTTGATGTACGTTTGAAGGGGAAAGGAAGGCTTTCTACAACTAACATACATCAATAGTTGTAAATTCAGCATAAAACATAGTGTGGGTATCCCGGGTTTGTCCTTCACCGCATGTCATCATCATTCTAAACTTGTGGCGACAAAAGAAAATGAGTGAGTGTATAGGTATACAAGCTAGTTAATGAATCAGGGATCCTTCTCCACACACGCACACACCACAAACAAATTCCTGCATTGTCATACTACTTTAGTACCTAGTAGTGTTTGGGCAAACTTTAGTACGTTTAGTTCGGCAAACTGTGCAGATTCATTCTCTTTTTGCAATAGAAATGGTCTGCATGTGACAGTGGTAAAGAGAACAAAGCTTATAATCAAAGAGTTTTCCTTTTCCTATCCGTATAAAAGTAAAAGTAGAACACGAAAGGATCACAAAGAGGTAGTTTTTATCCCGAAAGATTCGGTCAATATTACACAAATTTACACGTTAGAACAAAGAGAAAGAAGTTGCTCTCTTTCCAAGTCCACCTTTCAAGAAGAAAGGATGTACGTATTATAAACGACCTTAAAAATCACATAAAGTATAGATTATTGACCAATATATATGCACAATGTGTTGTTTTTCTCCAGACTGCTCACGTTACACTTTTGTCGTCAACACCACACCACTTTGTCATAAAAATTTGTTATCGCCTTTCGCATCTGCTGGTGCTATTTTTAACGCTTTGTTGGTACATGAGATTCTATGCACTTGTTTCAACTGATTCTACTCCAAATCACTTTATTGGGTCAAGTTTTGATGCTTTCCAACAATTTTTAAGATTACCCAAACTCAAGACTAAGTCTAAAAGCATTATTAGTAATTTTTTAAAGTTATTGGTTATTAGTAGTTCCGTTTAGGAACTCAGGTATATTGCAATATGAGTTTTTAACATTGCATGCATTTTTCCTGGAATATTCTGTTGAATAAAATGTCTCGTTTTCTGATTCCAACTTGATAGGCACTTTTCAGTGGAAACAGATAATAGATGGAAGAAACAATGTGATGTTGGGTAAATGCCATCATGACAATATGGATGAATCAGCACTGACAATAACAGAGTGTTATAGAAATATGCATTCTATTTATGGATATGCTATGCATAAAAAACCATGGAATATTTATTGATAGTATGCAAATGTTTAAGGAACGCCTTGTTCATGTTCCAACAAAATACCGCTTTCTCCAGTACCCTTGCCTTGCCGTGAAAGTAATGCTTTAACACTATTATCATCTTCTATATAGCTATCAAAGCTACATAATAATATCTGAAACTGTATACCTATTTGTGATGTGTATGTGTGAAATATTGTCCAAAGCGCTCTCAAGCTAAAATTCCGTAGCGGCATTTTGGAAAATGTGCCTTACCTGCTTGTTATTAGTTTCGTGCCACAAACTGAATGTACTAATTGAAAGCTTGAAAAATACTTAATTTCTGTGGTGAAATGCATGCATACATGCTAGTTAACTGGCTAATACTGTATTATAAATGGCTATTTTAATGTGTGTCTCATCCACTCATTTTGCCGCTGCTCTGTTCTGTGACGGAACTTCTGTCCACGCTTTTTGTGGATTTGCTGTGATTTTGCAAAAAGAAACCTAACGCAATCGTACCGTCTGCGCAAGTGGATTAGAATAGTCCAAAATTCAACCGCTTCATGTTTTTTATGTGCAACCAGTCGTCATAGAATCATTTTCTTTTAGTTCTGCTAATTCTATATTTTCATTTGCTTTCTAAATGTGTGTGTTTTAAAGCTGAAAAAAATCACATTACGCAATACTTTGATAGCAAAAATAAACTTTTTAAACAAGGTATACAATTCGAACCAAGAATTATCTTTTGTATACAACCCACACTTAATAATAATTTAACTAACTATTCACATTTTTATTTATTCACGAAAATGTAGTTTGTTTCCATATTCGATTATACTTACACTTACAACTAGTGAGTAATCTAACATGGGAGTTTAGAACAAGAAAAGGGGAAAATGAAGTCCCAGTTTTGTCGCATATCTAATAACAATAACCTTATAATTAGTAATGTAACCACCTCTTACGTAAAATAATCTTACACAAATACATGCTAGGACAAAAAGAACAATGACTCATTGTCAATGAGGTAATAATACTAATACTGTGCAACTGAGACTGTATGATATAATGTATTTTGATTTAGTTACGGATAAAAACGATCAAACATATGCACCGTGCAAGCGGATAATTATAATTGCTAATCAATATATTACACATATATATATATGCCTATTTTCAACTTATGATCTTCTCTCTGCTTTCTCTTTAAATTTAATATGTATATATAATTATGATTAGCAACCAGCTAGTACTAATATATAATTAACCAACAGAATAATATAATTGCAGCAATCACTTCAACTTTTGATTTTTTCTTCACGAGTATTCTAATAGTAACTTACAAACCTCCCTTATCCGGTTATCATTAAGATGATGCTAGCTAACATGTTCATAACTTTCCCCTGACAATTTTAGGCCTTTGCTTGGTTCAGTGACCTGTTAGTAGAGCATGCTGAGATCTTTTGGTCGTTATTTGCCGTGGATATGGATCAAGTATTAGCAGAGCAGCCACCTGATACTTGGGATGCCTTTCCACTATTTCAAATTCTCAACGATTATCTCCGTTTAGATGGTAAGCTTACAATAAGAGAGTTTCTATCCATTCCAAACTATTTCAGACTTTAATAGCGGTAATATGCATAGAATAAATATCCTATTTGCATACAAATATTCAAACATAATATATGAATTTAAACGAAAGAACCAGACGTCACTTGTCGTGTGCATAGAATTATTATGACATGAGTATTATGTAAACGAAAAATGGAATGGTGGAAAGAAAGTGGTAAACACGGATTTTTTTAACGGTTTTTTCCATTTCTTGATAGACAATTTAAAAAACGGAAGATATCATCAGCATTTGCAAGACACATTTGCTCCATTAGTTGTTCGATACGTGGACTTAATGGAGTCATCTATTGCTCAGTCTATCCATAAGGGCTTCGAGAAAGAGCGTTGGGAGCTTAAAGGGTACGTACCTGAGATATAGCTGATTCAAGCACACGAAAAATATGTGCCTTCCACTTTATTTCCAGGCGAATGACTGTTCTGTACAATGAACTGACGTAATTAGATTATAAATTGAAATGAAAATGGTGAACATCTTGTGTGTGAAACAAATGATGGAACAAGATAGTTTTCAATTTCAATATTTTGACAAACTTTCTAATAATTAAAAAAAAAAAATTTTGTTTTAGCATCAATACCATACCAAAATAGATGATTTAATTGAAAAGACAAGCAGTGCAATGACTCAAGGGCTGATTACCAAACTTGTTTCTGTTCTCGAGAGTTCCTTGTCAAAATTGGCTAGATATGATGAAGGAAGTTTTATTGGTTCTATACTTAGTTTAACGGTAAGTTATAATAATGTTTACATACTATTTATTAGGTGTCAGTAATGATGGGTGAAGGGTAACGCTCAATGAGCTTTTTGACTTTGAAAAGTCACATACACGTCTTAAAATTGCGTGATTGTTTAAATTTTTATTTTTTAGCAAAATGTATCGGGAACTGGAAAGGAGTTAGGTCAGGCATATGTTAATTTTGCTAGGAATTCTATGGATCAGATTAGAGGCAAAGTGGTAGATGAACTGTGGATACTTAATTTCTTTGAGGTGAGTGTTCGATCACACGACAAGCTACAACTGAATTGATTTCATTTTAAACGGGAAAACATTTGTTTTGTGACAATGGAGTAACTTTTTTTTTAAATTATTTAGTTGTGGTACACCGCCCAAATGCAGTTGTTATGTAACTGGCTTTCGGAACGTCTAGACCATGCACTGCATCCTTATCAATGCACAGCATTAGCCCACGTGGTGAAAGTAAGTTGACTATATGAACAAATTTACAGGTGTACAATACATATAATCATTCAAGTACCAACTTTGTGCACCAAACATGTGTAATTTATATTGTACTTTCTTTAGAAACTATACTCAGATTTCGAGCTCCAAGGTGTGATGGAAGATAAACTAAATAGCAAAACTTATCAAAGTGTGTCATCACGAATGCAAACAGAAGAGGCAACATGTGCTTTGACGATGGGTACGCGGAGAGACGATGATGGAGAGTAAGTAACTTATTATTACAACGAAAGAGGATGGCTGCATTAAAACTAATAGCCTCATTTCCCAGCCTTTCATATTCAATTATTTTTTGTTAAACTTACCAGGGGCGGAGCTGAAGGAGAAGAGGGTGATGGTGAACGTCGTCCCAAAGTCACTGTTCTGAAACATGGTGATGAAAATGTAGTGGCAAAATTGACAACCGCAACAGCAGGGGCAGTAGGAGGAATAAAAAATGTCGTTGGTAAAGGCCTTGGAGGATTGACATCAAAGTTAGGAACTGGGTCCTGGTTCTAGTTCGTGATATTACCGTCAAATTAAACATCATCCCTCACAAACATATTATTATTCTTACTTCATACCTACATACTTTACACTACAAAAAAAAATTATGCCACCATACAATTATATTTTCTTTCCTGAAATCAGAGAAACTTACCTGTCAAAAGAAGCAATCATCTTAGAAAAATGTTTTATCATCATGAAAACGACGTAATATTATCGAAGTAAAATATTCTCGTATACAACATTGAATCTACAATAATACTTATTAAAACTACTTTAACTGATAAACCAAAACTATAATTAGACGTTTTAAATGAAAGAACCTCCCCACAACAAAAAATTCATGATGTCCTTATTATCAGACACTGTTTAAATATCTTTAATATAGATCCCTACCAATGTTCCTTACCCTTAATGAAAAATATAGATCCTTAAAAGATGTTCCAGAAATCAATCATAAGGACGTAACACAGTCATATGTGGAACGCAAAACTCGTTCCATCACCCTAGTTATATAGTAAGTAGTTTCATCTTCATCATGCTGGCAATGATTGATATTATTATATATTATACTATATTGTCGTATTGGCCTTTTAATTTGCTGCCTTTTTCTTAAACATTTCTAATTACCTCCTGTTTAATTTCTTTTCTTCAAGTGTTTGAAAAAAATAAAAATCGAAACATTTTTTTAGACATTATTATCATTATTACTATCGTTCTCTCTACAAAAAACACCTACATAACGAAACATGAAACAAAGCTGTAAAAGAACAACAACAACGAGAAATAAAATCGAAAAACTGAAAATAAGCATCATATATATACACCGTAATAGCCAGCATGATGGCTGATATTGTAATTTATGAAATCATGATTATGAAGGCAACTTAACAAACATCAAAAATAGTAATAATAAAGAATTGTTTGTAATCAAAACAATAGTAGGTAAATTATGTTTCATCATAACCACACGACTTTATATATAATCTACTATGGTTTATTGTGATTATCAGCAAAAAAAACAACTTATTATTTGTATTTATCAACAATAACGAATATGCAATTAAGATGATTACATGATAAATGATATTATTATGTATAAACTGTTCATGCATTATATACGTACGTAAAGGACTCAAGCCAGCCGGACTCTGTTCTAAAACATTATTATTATTAATAATTATTGTAACTACTGTGGACAGTTTTATCTACTGCTATATATTTAAAGTAATAATTTTGCGTAAAAAGAGCGACAAATTTCCTAGATCCTAGTTGTTACATAATCAACATTTTTTGGTGTTTAAAAACATAATAAGAATTCTCAAACATCATCACAATCGACAAAAGTTACAAATATATGTAATTACTACATTACTGTTACTATATGATAGCTAAGGATAATAATAATCTAAAACATTATATATATTTGTCTTTAAATGCCATTCAAGTCAATATATATATATATATATATATATATGGTGACGATCACCTGTGGCGTTTAAAGTTACAAACTTTATAGTTTGAACATTTCATAATTTAGGGAAAAAAATAAAAAAGTCAATTCATCATGTAATAAGAATAATATTTAATCAGCAAAATCATTCGCTATACATATATATAAAATTCCTATGAAATGTCTAAACTGGAGGCAGCATTATTTAGCTTATCTACATTATTTAAAGCAAATCCATGATACGGAAAAAAACGATTATAATGAAAAAGATAATATTCTATTCGTCAAACGTGAAGGAATTAAAAAAAAATATATATATTATCCATCGTCGTATTATATTACCACATAATTAATCTCAAAGCAATGTTATTAAGTTGTTGAAATTGTTAAAAGAAAAAAAATCATGCAGTCACAATAAATTGTAAACAATGCTATCATATGGCTGCACAGAACAGCCTGTCATTGAAAGAAATAACTGTTTGTTTTTTATTAATCACCAATCATATTATTCAACATAATAAGTAATTATCTATTATAAGTATGTGTCACATTTATGTTATTGCTCCAAATTACGTAAACAACTAAAATGCCAAATTTTCTTCCCTCGCCCCTTTTCATATAATTCACTTGCATAATTAATTCACCATTTGTCAAAACTAAAAACCATTTTCTATCCACCCAATAATTGATTGTGCATAATATCCACATTAGTAATTACCACAACATAAAAAAACTGGTTGATGCCTCCTTTTGAGAATTGTAAATACAGGGAGGCCAATGTAGGTTTTGCAATGGTGCGGATTTTTTTCTTCAGTATGTATATGATGCCATGCATGGGTGCGATATGGGATATATGATCTATATATTAAGTTAAAAAGCTGCAATGAAAAAATTATGCACGTACAAATAAAAACGTTGCGTGGGTGGTAAATATAAGAATTTGCGAGGTTTATTTCTTGAAATTTCGTATTTTCAATTACACGTAGAATAAAGTCGTTCTTGTCGATACTGAAATACATTAAATACCTATAATATACGTTTCGCTGTGAAAATTGAGGTGTATACATTCAAGTAACAATATTATTTAGCTATTTCTGGAATTAATTATTTTTAAAGCATAAATAAATTAAGATTTAGACAAAATTTAAATCTAGTTGTTGACGCTTGAAGTAGGCAACGCGTTTCGTCACACTGTATCGTTTCGTATTTTGATATTTACAAACATTATCATTTGTATCTTACGTATTTAAATTTGTAGTTAATATCAAAACCACAAAGGCTCCTATGAAGTTATAATCATACTGTTAGTTGTTATGAGTTGGAAGCTTCATCACTCCACAACTTGAGATCATTCTCACCTTGTAAATCAATCGACTTACTCTCTGCATCTTTTACAACTAAAGAGTAACTATCGTCATAAAATTCCATATAATTTGCTGTAAAGTGTGTATCAGTTTTGTCTTTTGGTCCAACTTCTTCCAAACCATCACTTGGAACGGAACCTTCGGTACATCCTTTTTCGGTTTTTATTGCTTCTTGGTTATTGGTAGAAGTGTCCAGTAAAAGCTCACTATCAGCATTATTACCCTGAAATATCATCCATTATATTAGAATTTATGGAAAAATCATTATAGTGACATGACAAGGACTCGCCAATTCGCGACATAATACGTTACGTTATTATTGATGTTACCTGATCTGAATTGGACGGCTCAGAATCAATTATGCCACAGGATTTTAGTACTACCGATTCTCCTTCTTCTAATGTGTACACCACTTCTTCGACCTTGATTTTAGCATCTCCTTTAGGCAATTTTACTTTGGCAACTGAATCACTTCTAGCCTCAACACGGTTGTCTATTTTAGCCCCAGATATGTGCCTGGATTGAATTGGTCTTGTGTCTCCATTCCGCACTGTGAATTTCCGCTGCATTCTTTTATACTCCTTGAATATCGGTGTTCTCTGTTTTAAAAACGATGACTTTTAAAAATTAGATGTGAAACTTGATAATGATAAAACCAATTGATAAAATAATTTTATGTTACCCGTAGCCCCTTCAAAATAGGATCCAGAGGTTTGGTGGCATTGTTCAGTCTTTTAGCTGGCGAAGTAGTTGAGTTGCTGTCGTCACTATTTAAGTTATTGGAACCGTGATCCTCATTTTTCAAAATTTGTGGAATCCCTAAAACATATCCACACATTTATTTGAATTTCGTATTACAAAAAATTTATTGGTACCTAAATGTAAAATTAAAAATTGTTATAAACTTACTCAGGTCAGCATTCAAAGGTACACTATTAGAGGTAGGAGAACAGTTTTCTGAATTTGTTAGCATCACTAAATGATTCGTAAACAGCTTGGAAAGACGCTTATTGTGAATTGGACGACCTAACACACAAAATAAATCGATTATTTTCCAATTAATATCTTTTCGTCATATGGAAAGTTGAATGTTGAATATGAGAACTTATTGGTTGAACATTTAATTTATTTTGTTAATATTATTGAATTTATTATGCCATTCTTGGCCATATTACTCTAATATCAGAAAAAATATTTATTTGCGTTTTATTTATTACTCAAATTAAGTAGCTGCATTATACTGTGAAACATATTCAACATTTACTTTCTCTGGATTTGCATGTGCATTGCTCAATAAAGAGTATTATTATTATTATTATTATTAATTGTAACTGTAATTACCCGGTGAGGAAAAAAACTGTGCCACACCGCCCTGTGCTAAACACTTCAATGCCTGTTTTGTACATGGAGCCAGTTCGCTTCTTACATGAACAATGTCTTTGGTATTTGTAAGTTGTCGCTTAAATTCAGGAATAGGTATTTGCTTTTGGGTGTCTAGAATTAGTCTTCTTTTTCTCACTGGAATAGGAATGGTAACGCGCTGCGATTGTTTCACATGAACTTCTGCTATTCTCAAAACTTTAGTTACCCGCGCTGACGAAATTTTTGCAGGGAACTTTGCTTTATTTGTGGAAATTGTGGATTGAGGCGTTTCTGACAAGGGGGGATCGATAACTGGCGTCTCTTTGACCATTTTCGGCTTTCCATAAGTTCTACAAGATTTTGACAAATAGGTACTTTGGACCTTCACCTGTGAATGAAATTTGAATTAGTTCTTGTATGAGATAAACACTACTTTATAACGATTTTTACCTATAATAATTTATGTGCACATGACTAACCAAGTTGTTGTTAATTTTTCCAGACAATCGTTTAGGCTCTTGGGTAGCGTTTATACTACTTGATATGTCATTTGTATCACACGGGAAAACTTCCTTGTCAACTGTTCCACCAAAGCTCAGTGAAACATTTTTTTGGTCACTGAGTTCACTAAAAGCGTCATGGTCAGTAACGATATCGGTAGTTGAAATATTAGTTGGATCATATTTTATATCTATTTCACTTGTATTCACTTGCTCCTGACTTGCTTGCAGAAAATTTTCCACGTCGCATTTCTGATTATCGTCTCCAAAGGGAGGCATTTCTTGGAGATAATGAATTTCAATAGGATGCGATTGTAGGACTGGGGAATTTTCTGGTAGCACCGCTGCTATTTCGCCTGATTCACCTGTTGTAGTTGTGGTCAACCCTGAGGATTGGGAAAGGCTAATCATTTCATCACAAGTGTTGTTATTTGATGTAGGTAAAGCAATTTCTGAATTTGATGCAATTTCCCCAAAACTTTGTTCAGAGAAATTAAGGTTTCCGTGGTGTTTTGTTTCAACTATTAAATTTTCTTGATCTAGTACATTATTTACTAGGATTTGTTCGTGAACATGCACTCCGTCTACAGGTAGATGAATGATGTACGCGTAATTTAAACCATTGTCTTCACTAACAGCGAACGCCAATCCATCCTGTGGTACGTTCACAGCTTCTCCGCTATCGGCAACTGCCATTCCGCTTGGTAAACCCTCCATCCTACTTAATGCTTGACTTTAAAATTAAATAAATGAAATACTACGTAACATATAACTCGAGAGATACATTAACGGGTTGGATATTGATAGCATGTTGTTTCCTGTCGTGTGTTGCTATTGCTATATGTATGTACACTTTCGATTCTTGTATAAATTATTTACGGAAATGAAAATAAATGCCAAGTTGTGAATTGATAAAGCAGGAGACTCTGGAGCAAGGCCTTATAAAATGTAGTTCTAGTTTATTTATAAATGAAGTTCACACTAAAAATTGTGGAGTAACAAAATATTGTTTCAATTTGGTGCCACGTATAAACGGGATAAAACTTGAGAGTGATTTGAACCATTTCCAACAGCTAAGACTTGAGGCATTGTTCAGTTTCTGGGAATAACTATAACAGCTGTAAATACTGTCGTTTTAAATAACATTACTCCCAAATCCACGGTTTGTATTACAAGAATGCGAATGCCGACCACCCAGTACTAGTAAATGAGCTTCACCCTACTAAGCATCAATGTCTGGTGCACAAGTCCACTTTTTGTAAGCGAGAAGTATTCAAAGGACAATTGTATGTGTTATATTTCCCACATTTTCAGCTCCAAGTTGCGTTCATTGCAGGCTGACTGAGAGGTGTTCATTTGGTTTTGCACAGCTTCAAGTTCAGGAATTCTCAAGAAGGGCTGCATTGCATTGACTTCAACCTCACGAAAAAGTTGTTATAAAATCATACACTTCTTTATTTGGTAGATACATAATACATGTTGATGTAGTTACTCTTATTTGACTAATCTTCAACAAATATTCATCTACGCAAATATTATGTTTCGTTGGAACTCATTGTGATGTAAATGTTTGTATCCTTCTCAGAGAAAGTCTGAG
>JAITYZ010000935.1:0-11013 GCA_027744595.1 Paronellides praefectus
TCTCTCTTCTTCTCTTTTTCCATGCATTATTATTATCATCATTATTTCAACCTGCACTCGTAGTACATTTTCTGGGAAAGAGATTCAACAAAATCGAGTTACGCTGTAAAAGAACAAGTGGAAAATAGTAGGTAGTTAAAACATGGATATATTTATTTATATGTTATGCATTTATATATATAAATATATATAGAGCATCATTACTACATTTCTTGCTACTCGGGCTCGCCTGGCCTTTTTTATTTTTCGTCGACCACCATCGCCACAGCCACCACTACAACCACCACCACCAACAAATCCTCGGGGAGAATGATGCAGGCCTTTAATTATCCTGATCATCAGCGTAACAAGTCCACTAGTTCGACCAGCAGCCAACTCACAGGATTTTTTTGGCTTTAGTTGAACTGCTCAGGATAAAATATGAGGAGAGACGGGGAAAAGTGTAGAAATTAAGCGCCTCACCAAACCCAAGAGAGATCCAATCCGATCCATACAGTAATAGATGCCAATTTTACTTAAGTAAACCAATATAAATATGTATCTCTATACAGCTGCTTGTTAGAATACAATGTTCAACAACAAGGAACACTCGTAGATTTCCAGGGATAATTTTTAAATCGGTTTCCCTCCTGCATCCATTATGGTCAATTTTTTACTATAATATCAATCTGTGCATCTTTTCCTATTTTCCACCAAACTCTGAGGTATGCCATTTTATTGATTAAAATAAACCCACGCAAAAATAATAATAATTTCTAACATTCAGAAAATAACATGCAAACAAAATGTCTTTTGACAACAATGCAATTGCAGAGCGAGAGAGAAAAAAGAGAGAAAAAATCCTTATTCAGCTCGTTACACACACATTCGCTATTCACACATCACCCTTTTATTATGACACCTGCTTTGCCACCATAAACGAAAACTTTTCAGCTTTTCAACTTCTTTTTTTCTCGTTTTACTCTTTTTCTATTTTTACAACTTTCTTTTCTTCCTTTTTTAAATAAATATATATATGTGTGTATTCACTAAAGTGAGTTGAGTGAGTGAAAGCCACAAAAAAGTAGTTGCAACTTTCTTTTCCCTTTCTTTTTTATTATTACGATGGAAAAGTATTGAATGAAGAGGATGCCACCATCATCACCACCGCAGAACCACTACCACATCAACAGTGTGTACCATCATCTTCTTCATACACACAACATGTAATATAGAGAGAGAGAGTCACAGTCACAGTTTCTTCAACCATTTCCGTTTATTTTTTTCTTCTTCTTCTTTAAAGAAAAAACGGGAAAAGAAGAGGGGAAAAGAGATTAAATTCCATTCCACCTTCCGTTTTTCTCTCTCTCGCAATATTTCACAAACTACGCGGTTTTTCAAGTAACCTTTTCCTTTTAAATTTTTTTTTCATTCCATCACATCGCTACTACTGCTGTGCTGCTGCCGCCATCACCAACATAGCATCTCCATCTTATTTAAAAACTGCACAAAAGTCCATTGTGACCATTGTTGAATGTGTCTGCGTGGAAAAGCGGTGGAAACGTTTTTACCATTATTATTATTTCTACTAATAGCGCATTTTCACAAGCTTTACCTCTTCATCTCTCCTTTTCTTTTTCTCTTCTTCTTCATCTTCTTCTTCCGCATCCCCACAGGAAAGAAGATGAGAAAATACCGAAAAACTCAGCGCTGTTTGTGTGTGTCCGTGTCTATAGGTAGACATTTAAGTGTGCAAAGAGTGAAGTGTAACAAGAGGAATAGTTTTGAATGAGAAATTTTGTGTGGAGATGAAGAAAGTGAGAGAGAGCATAAAAAAGTGAAAGTTTTATTGTGGCTTGGTCTCCTCCAAAAAACTAAATTCTCAAACCAACAGTTTCCTTTCCTTATAACAGAGTAGTAGCAGCAGCTGTTGTATCTGCTCAGCTCCTCAAAAAAAGAAGAATTATATGCCTATTTTGATATATATTTTTTAGCAGAAATGCAATAGAACAACCAACCTTCCAACCTTTCTCATTCATTCGTCCATTCATCCATTCTTATTTTGGTTGGTTGGATGGGTGGAGAAAAGTATGATGGAATTTATTATGAAATTCTTTACCGCGCGGCCATTTTATAACCTTCGGCATCTCATTAAGACCATCACTATACCACATCACACCACACACTCCTCCTCAAAATACACTTGCAGCAGTAGAGGGGATATAGACACAACTTTCTTTCTTTTTTACAACTTTCTACCCTTTTTACTCTTTTGCCCTTTCACAGACCATCAACATGCACACAACCTCTGAGAAGCACAACTCTTCTTCTTCAAGACATGTGTGTATACATTTTCTTTTGCTTGGCGTGAGTCAAAATCATTGTGATGCGGGGTAGACTCTGGTACGTATGCATAATACCATTGGCGGCAAAGTCCAACAACTCCAACTTTTCTTGGAAAGAGTTGGAGGCGCAGGCCAGGGGAGAATCTTTAATTAATTAATTGATTGATTGCTCCCTATTAACTTCACACACGTTTCCTTTTTTTCTACCGAAATATCCCAAAGAAGAATTCTCAACTTGTACACACACACACATCCCACAATAAAGAGAAGAAGAGGAGGAGGAAACTTTTCAACTTTTCTCTACGATATACTTGTTCCACTTTCCTCTGCTTCTCCGAATTATCTTCTTTTTTACTGGCTTCCCCGTGGGACCCTTTGCAAAAGTTTCTTGTTCCCAAGTATTGTCCACTTGCTACCATAATCATCATCATCATCCTCTCAAATATTATGACCATCCCTCTCTCTATATACTTACCTACCTACACACAACCCATAATATTACATCTCATTTCCCTCTCTATCCCAAATGGAATGCACAAATTACCCCATAAAACATACACTTTCATCAGCCCATCTCTTCTCTATTGGTCACCACACACAGCATATAATAATATAATATCTCATTTCAAGACAATTTTATGTTCAAAAAATATATTCTTTTGTTGCTCCTTCTGCATTTTTCCACACAAAACCAAAATAAAAATCCATAAAATAAAGCCCCTGTCACCACAATGCACAAATTCCCCGACCAGCATCACTGCTTCCAATTTTCTCATTATGGCCGTGCAGTTGCAGGGTGATATAGTGATAGTGACATGCATTTTCATTACTTTATTGCTTTGCTTTCAGAAGCAGGAGCAGGAGCAGATCAAGTGCACCATAAAATATGCATGCATATGGATAGCCATAGGAAATAAGTTGTCCAGTCATGCATGCACTTGTATTATTATTCTCTCTCTACTTCCTATCCATAAAATAGGTATAGACAGATAAAAACCCTCTTGTATCCTCTTTCTCGCGACTTTACTTGTATATCATGCGTGAATGCAATTCTCTGTCCCCCGTCGCATGAAATAGTTTCATGTTTCTTTTTTTCTGATCTTTCCTCGCGACGTATTGGGAATTTGTGTAATGATATATACGACATTCCATTGCAATTGCACTGTGCTTTGGAAGAACCATTTTCCAGAGACAAAACAGAGGGCGATACACGTAAGGAAATACTTGAATGAATGTGGATATATATAACTCAACACAGAGGTATGCATCATACATTTATATATATATAGTCATTGTGATTTTCATCAGAGTAGAAGCTAATAAAGCGTGACCACACGCAGCAGAAGAAGAAGATCCGTAGAAAAAAAATAGAAACTGAGCTGCATATCACCGGCGAAGAGAGAGAGAGAGAGGGAGAAAGAGCAAAAGGGAATGTTTTTCTCAGACTGAGTGGCCACATGGGTGACAGAAGATGCACAAATTTTTCTCCATATCCTCACCAACAGCCAAAAACCATTTTCTCTCTCTCTTTTACAGTCCATATTACACAGTATTCCTGTGAGGAGAGCACCAGCGGCTGTCTCACCACCAATCCGACTACTACAACTACTACTGCCACTGTTTCCAATGATTTATCACTTGGACTCTATTTCTCTACTCTCTCTCTTTGTAATGCTGCGCCCATACAAGACAAGAAGCAGGCAAAAGGCAAGTCCAAAATTGGAAAACCACATAAATATCTCAACTCTCTCTTGTGCTCACACAAAAACAATGAACAGAGTAGCAGAGCAGTAGTAACAGCAGCAGTGCCATAGGAGGGAAATGTATCTTTTCCCTTCACATTCAGCATTCAACCAAAACAAAAGGAAATTTTGGAACTTTTTGGTCGTCGAGAGAAAATGGAACAAAAACTCATTTGAAAGAGAAGCAGACAGTAGCACCAGCAGCAAACCAAAAGCTCTTAATGAATTCGATAAGAACTCTGGCGGGGTTGCATACTCCCAATTCTTTTTTTTCTAGTGTCCTGTCCCATTTCCAAAGTAGTACGTTGTATTCCAGTCCAAAAGTACAAGTTTCAACCCTTTTTCAAGTCATTTGACACATACCTACCTAAACACACCTACATACATGCATGAATACTACATATCTACTATACACAAAGCTTAGCAATAAATACAGATCACCTTCTTCATAACTACCTACCCCACCAGTCAAGAATAAATGAACAAAGTGGAGTGTACCTCCAGCTAATAGATCAATGCATATTCATTCCATTCACACACTTTTATACAAACGCCGAAAAAACTTTATTGCCTTTCCCTTTTGGCATGCCATTCTGTTAGGATATATTTTTTTACAAATAAGAGCATTGGGGGTGCAAAAGGCATTGAGTTTCCAAAATACCAATTCCAGCCGACCATACAAAACGGGCAACAGAGAAGAAGAGAGAAAAGTCAGCCAACCAACAAATAAATGAAAAAAGACGGAGAGGAACAAAAAAAATATTTATAACGCCGAGAAGCCAAAGCTGTTGTACAAGATACTCCTCCTTTTGCTGCTGCCTCACCGTCACTACAAAAGAGAGAAAGTAGCTTAAGCGAAGCGAAGCAAAGGAAGAAGAAGAAGAAGCCAAGTAATAAATCTATCCAACCGATGTTTGGTGTGGCATCACCACCACCAACAGCGCAACAAAACTACCTTATATCCTTAAAATCCAAGAAAAAAGTAGAAAAAATCGCTTCTCTTTTTGCTTGCCTTGATCACTTTCACTTTACTTCAAGTTTACTCACACACGCCTTTAAGCTGGGCAAGAAAGAGAGAGAAAAAAGGAAGGAAGGGAAAAAGTCCACCAATTTTTTTCAACATTCCATCTACCAAAACCCACCTTCTTCCTCCTCCGGAACAAAAAATCTAAAACAACAACAACAACAAAGCAACGACGTTGGTGGTCTTACACATCCAACAACATCTCGTGTGGGGGTACAGTGATGTGGTGTCTTCTTTTTCTTGCTTTGCTTCCTACAAAATAGGCAAGCCAGTGAGAAGGAAAAAAAAGTTGGAAAGGCAACAAAACAAAAAAGAAAGAAAAAAACGTACAAACACACACGCTTCATGTGAAACATCAACATTAACATGGATCACGTACAATTTCATTGCTTTTGGATACACACGACCACTGCTACTACTACTACTATATTTTATGGCTGTTGAATAAGAAGTAGCAGAGAAAAGAAAAAAAATGTAAGACAAGAGGAGTTTGTGAAGTAAGTTGCTTCTTTTTTTTCTTTCTCGTTCTGAAAGATTGATGAGTTGACTCAATAATGATCACAAGGAAACAGATTAGCTCATTCATTACGTTTTGCTGCTGGTCGTCTAGAAAAAAATGGGAGCAGCAGAGGAGTGTGTGTGGGCATGTTCTGTATTGGTATATGGTATGCAGGAGCAGCAGCACATCTTTTTTTTCTTTCCACCTCCCTCCACAAGTCTAACAAACAAACAACAACTTTTACTTTTGCTACATTTTCAGAGAGAGAGAGAAAGAAAGTGACAGGAAACAAGAGAAGAAGAACAGGAACATGAAGAGGGAAAGAAGAAAAAAAGAATGGCCGAGTTGAGCAGATAGATAGATAGATAAAGACACACACACACATATTGTTACAGTGATGGGATGCAGCTGTGTACAAACTGATTACGATAGTAGGTAAGTATACATCTCTACCTTCTTTCACATCCCACCTCCTCCAACTCAACTGCTGCTGCCGCTACAACTATAGATACTCTTGTACGAAGAGAACAAAAAACAGAACAGGCAAAATCCAATTACCGGAGAATTTTGCTCCATTTACAACATTTCCTTATTTACTAATAGCCTTATATGCCATGGCCTCCTCAGTAGTAAGTACTAGCCCAAGAAAGAGAAGAAGAATAAGCAGCAGAACAAGATAGATAGTGAGTCAGTCAACTCACTATATATAGTATATTATTATTATGTATATGTTGCCCGAAACCGGATTTTCGTTCTCTAGTAACTTAAAAACATGGCCGCTGTTCTTTTCCGTTCATTCTACGCTCAAAATAAATCTTCATTTATGAGCACACACACACATTGCCCGAAACCGGATTTTCGTTCTCTAGTAACTTAAAAACATGGCCGCTGTTCTTTTCCGTTCATTCTACGCTCAAAATAAATCTTCATTTATGAGCACACACACATAGCCAAAAAACGCACCTTTCTTTTACTGCTGTGTGCTTCAGCTTCATATGTTCCCTGCTTTTTATCCCTTTCACTAGCAAAAAAAATTATTGCTCTTTTCTACATATCTCTGTATACCTATATAGGTATGTATACATTATGTGTTGTATAGGTTTATATAGGTAAATGGCATCATGCACTTTTTCAATGTAACATGGCCGAAATGGCTAAACACGTAATCAAATTATGCTTTTAGCCGGGAACAACTACAACTACTTTGGCCACTGTTGCTTTTTCCTGCTACTGTTCCACTTTCTTATTGGAAATGACGCAAAAGAGAGGAATCGGATCTGCTTGTCTAGAGCACTGTATATATGTACATAGGCAGTACGTAAAAAAGTATAGGGAAACCATGTTGATTTGTGAACTCATCCTACTCATCCTATTATCATTTCTAAATCCTTATCGTCTTTGGGTTTTTTCGCTTTTTTCGTCGTGTGTTTTTCTCAAAGCTTGGAGAAATCGAGATTGATCACCAAGCAGGACAGTGGTCAGTGGTCTGTCACGTTCATTTTAGCTATCTTTTTTTCGGACAGAAAACATAGACCACTGTTGCTTTTTCCTGCTACTGTTCCACTTTCTTATTGGAAATGACGCAAAAGAGAGGAATCGGATCTGCTTGTCTAGAGGCACTGTATATATGTACATAGGCAGTACGTAAAAAAGTATAGGGAAACCACGTTGATTTGTGAACTCATCCTACTCATCCTATTATCATTTCTAAATCCTTATCGTCTTTGGGTTTTTTCGCTCTCTATCTCTCTCTTTCGTCGTGTGTTTTTCTCGAAGCTTGGAGAAATCGAGATTGATCACCAAGCAGGACAGTGGTCAGTGGTCTGTCACGTTCATTTTAGCTATCTTTTTTTTCGGACAGAAAACATAGACGTCGAAGAGCTGTAGAGAGATAGAGAGAATTTTTTTTGTGAGGGGGAAGGGGGTTTTGGATTTCGCGCTGTCCTTGTGTCGCCAAAGCCATCTTTCTCTCTGTTTGTCGTCTCGTCGTCCTTTTAAATAATGCAGCAGAACATTTTTTGTTCGTAAAAATTCTGAAAAAAGATAAAAAGGATTCCTCTTTTTTTCTTCTTTTTTTGCTGCTTTATATTTTCATGACTCATGTTTGGCCGTCCTTTCACAGTAAAATTTACAATATCCGTATGCAACCTCAGGGCCGCGTGAAAATAACTCACAGGGACAATATAACACAAAAACCAAGTGGACAGCCTACATGAAAGAAAAAGAGAGAGAAAGAGAGAGGCTAGTCCACTACACTACCAAGCCAAGCAACTTGACAAGATTTATTTGTAGAGATGTAAAATGGGAATGTATACAGTGGAGTGGTAGTGGTGGTGGGTTGTGGACATGGATATTTTCTTAAGATATGCCATCCCTCACAATCACCATCAGAATTTCATCCAAAAAAAGGACAATGCTTTTTTCGTTTCTCATCAAAATTAGGAACGCACGAATAAAAAACACCATCTTCTCAATTTCTTATTTGACTGTTTAAATCACTCGAGATTATACTGGGTATTTACTACAGAATTTTTGTTGAAAGAAGTAAGGAAGATGAAAATACAAAGAAGACACGTAGGAATGAATCCTTTTTCTCTTTTCTTTTTTCCATCCAATGAATCTTGAGGATGATGAGGATGATGATAAAATGGACAGGGAATGCCAAAAGATGGATAGGTCCAAAAGACCAGAAAGTATCAATGGACATGAGAGAAGCCCCTTCAATTTGATTTTTGTACAGCAATGGACATGGACACTACTGGGCTCCGGTCTTTGCAAAGACAAAAAGACAGATTGTGCTTAAAAGAAAAAGGAATTCCAAAGAGACTGGCATTTTTATTTTCAAAAACTGAGCGACGTGGTGGCGGTTTATATTTTCACTTTTTTATTGTTTTTGCTCTTCTCTTAACAAAATGCTATATAAGCTCAATGATTGGAAATTCAAGATCTTTCTAGCCATTCATTTCACAGAAGTAAAATATAAAATTCTGTCCAGCAACCCACATCCCACAGCTCTTCTCTTCTTCAACTTAACAAAATGCTATATAAGCTCAATGATTGGAAATTCAAGATCTTTCTAGCCATTCATTTTACAGAAGTAAAATATAAAATTCTGTCCAGGAACCCACATCCCACACCAAAAAATAGCTCATTTTCACACTTATTTTTTTCCATTATTACCTTCAACAAGCAAGAAATGGACTTGCAATCAGATGATGATTTTTTATATATATACCCCATCACCTTTTACACAGGAACTCAAGAGAGAAAAATGTCCGCAATGCACCCATTCAATGCTCACTCGGGTGTGTAGAAGATGGTGTGTGTGTGTGTGTGTGTGAGCCATGCGTTGGTGGTTGGAAGTGGTGAATCATCGAGATGAAACTGTTGCCTGACTGGATTTTTTAATGGGTTTGCTTTTTCTTCTGACTGACTGGACTATGTCCACTCTATTACAACTACTAGCACTACTCCCATAAGATCTTCATACCAGCAAATATATTTTACTACTTTTCCCATTTGCTACTTTAGAATCGAACGAGAACGTGCCTTTGGCATTTCTTATTTTTGAGAGGCTGGTGGTAAAAAAAGACATCATCAACATGTATAAGCCGTGCATCTACAAGCCCCAGAAACGCACACACAGTGAGATGATTTGCTCGACTTGCCTGATTGATTGGGTTGGACTGTGTTTGAGAATCCCAGAGACAACAAGTCCCACACACAGACTACGTAACCCACATGAAATGAACTTTTTTTATATTTTGTTGGCAGTCTAGTCTCTCTTTTTTCTTTTCTACTTTTTCCTGAGGAGTGTGCTAAGTGGCCAGCTAAAACGCGACACGCATTGAATACATCATCGTCATCATTCCATTCCAAAGGAGAATAGCCAGGATTTCTCTCTCTCTTTTTGAAAGAAACCCAGAAAAAAAATCCTGAAAAAAATATATACTTTTCGCCCACACACACCACCATCACCCACCAACCAAAAAGAGTTGTCCACTTACTTGACATTGTGTGTGTGTGGTTTATTCTCGAGGGCATCGTCAAGATGCATCTGCTTCACTGATTCCCTCGTTCTGCTTCACTCAATTCCCATTGCATTTTCCCTTTTCTGTACACACTATGCCAATAACATTGTGCAAAGCACTGTTTCAATCCTTTACACAAAAAAATGCATTTCTGTATTTAAAAAAGAAGGATTTCCTTTACAACACTTTAGTATTTATTACCCAATCCTTCGGAACTTCTACAAAAATGTGAAATGTTCATAAAAAGAAGATAGCGGGTATATTCCCAAATCTTCCAATCAAGCTGACAATTTGCCAGAGGACAAGAAGAAAAGAGGAAAAAGGTCAAACATAACAAATACTCAAATACCACCACATATATTTTTTCTAACACTTTCTCCTTTTTCCTGTTCATCAAGACCCCCAATATAATATTATCCTTCATCTCTCTCTCGCTCACTTCATTTTTTGTGATGGGATGAAGGATGGTGATTATGGACAACAGTCACATTTTCAGGAGGAGGAAGAAGAAGAGGACACGATGAACTCACAGTGGAAATTAACCGGAAGGCGTTCTCAGCTCTTTTGTCACGCTTTCACCAAGGAGCACAGTGAGAAAAATTGCCAAGGGATCCATTGGATCTTTTAACGTATTTTTTATCATCGTTATTTCATGAGAAATGTGATCCGCGTTTTTTTTCGCTTGTCATCGTCATCATGTCGTTAAGATGAGTACACAGGAGGAAATCACACGAAAAGAGAGAATGAGTGATCCTTGTAAAAAACGACAATATCGTCCAAAAGGATGCTGATGTTTGGTGGGAGTTGAGTGCTTGAGCAATGCACAAAACTGAGAGAGAGAGAGAGAGAGAGATGGGTATGATGAGAAAAAGCTCAAGAGTGCAAAAGCGCACACAGACATTTTCTCCCCAGTAGTTGGTGGTATAGGGATCTACATGTGTACTTGTAATATAAATGAACGTAGTCGTAACGAAGATGTGATGATGACGATAATCATCATCATCATGATCCAGCACAAGATCATCAAAGTAAGCACAAGAGCGCGAGGAACATCCTGAGATCGTGTCATAACCACGTCATTGTAATGTCGTTCTCTTTCCCTCTCTCATATTATTATACTAGGGCCACAGGCAGGATTCACAAATATTTGCTCACTTGTACTACTTAAATTCCCTTTCTTCCCTGTACACTCGCACTCATCTCATCCATCTATCTCTCCTCCAATCTTTCTAAAAATATGTATATCTATAAAGCTTGTTAAACTATTGTTTCTGACTACCATCATCTAACATTCTATACATTACATCCAAAGAGCTCTATTCGCTTTTTAAAAACTAAGCCCCTCATCTCTTGTGTCACTTCAAGCTTGTTGTTTGTCGCCTCTCTACTCGTT
>JAITYZ010000936.1:0-15212 GCA_027744595.1 Paronellides praefectus
CTCGTCCTTGTCTGAATACAAACTACAGAAAAAAACGACAAGTGCGGATTTGCCCAGAGATAGTGAAATGAATGGAAGATAGTGTTGTGTAATGCAATGTAATATGGCAATATTATTACTTGACTGACGGCGGACGGACGGACGACAAGGAGGAAGGAGAAAAGAGAAAGAACAGGAAAACATTTGATTTCTCTGAATGATCTTTGAATCCTTTTTTGTATCTTGATCCCAGTCAATAGCCATATTTATATATATACAGCGGTATATATATAAACTCGGTGACTGCGGGCGTATCAGTAATGTAATGTATGTAGGTACATAATATGATCACGACGACGATGATGATGCGATAGTTATTGCGATTACTCAAGTTTTTGTATTACTCTGTAAAAGAGGCTTTACGTATTTTGTTTCTCGTGTAAATGTGTTTATCTAAAGTATGCAGCATAAATACAAAAAATTCTTGAGATATGTACATACACTGAACGGGTTATATAATGCATACTTCAATATCTCCCCATCTCTAAAGAGTTTTTTTTTTGCTCACAAAAAAATAAACGGACCATGACTCCTCCGGATGAAATGAGAGAGAGAAAAAAGAAGATGAGAAAGAAAAGAATTCGTCATTTTCTTCTGTCGTATTGCTTTTTGAATGGCATTGCTTCAAGTACTTGTACATGCGTTGTACGTATGTAATGAAACTTGTCAATAAAAAAACATGAAAGAATCGGTTCTTCTTCCTATTATGGTATTTACTTCCTATATAACATTACTCACTCATTCAGTTTTCGCTCCCATTTTCCCCTCCCTGTGTTTTACTATAATATGTACATAATATAATATGGTTTTGCCATATTGCTCCATAATACGATATGTAATTCATGTTAGCTTTTTGCTTATTTATTAAATGGACGTTTCATGTCATTCTGTCTTCCTGCTTTTTGAACCTTTTGTTTTTTTTGGTTCTTTTAGTTTTGCTCTTATTTCGATCATTTATTGGGTTTTTTCCTATGAATCATACAAAAATGGTGTTTATGGAATCACTTTATTCTTTTTGCACGACTCCATAAGTTATATCAGAATTCACTGAGTACATTCATTAGGCATATAGGTATATGTAACTTTGTGAGATACATTTTCTTTTATATGTACTGAATTCTACACCATTTCATTTCAATGTATTTCGCATCTTTTAACTTCGTTTCTAATTGAGTGGGTTATTTATATAGAAAATCTCATACGGAATGGATGTCATACATACGCGCGATTGGATTTGCCGAAATCCAGATTGGCACAATTATGTTGAGGGGAAACTTTTAAAAATCCATTCTGCAAATTCTGCTTCCACTTGTGGCACAATTTGTATTCATTTTTACAAGGAAACTGAAATAGAAAACCGCATGCTGTGTATAGTATCTATGATGAGAATAAATGACAACGCGATTCACACGAACTGGCCTCTATGAGGTCGGAAATCTTTAAAATGGGTATTCCTGCCTAACAAAATAGATATTCACAGAACAATGTTGATGGCGTATTCACGATTGAATTTACAATAGTCAAATCTAACTATGAAGTTTCAAAAATCAAAGACTTACTGCTTATTAGCAAGAAGGCAATCGGTCAGGTAGGTTATTTTATTGCACATGATCAGAAATCAGAATGCAGTATATAAATAGTAGTTTACATTTGAGAATTAATTATTGTTAACGTTGAACGTATTTTAATTACTATGCAAAATCAGTCATCAACATAAATGATTAACTAATTACTTGGTAGTATATGTGTTATTGGGTGGGAAAATGAAAAATATAGTGACAGTACAAAAACCAACAATCAATCAACAAGGTAAAAAATGCAGCTATTATCAACATACAAGAAACATTCCATCTTTTGATTTGAAACGCAAACAAGATTAATCTTTTAACAGGTTGTGATTAAGCCATTTTTATTTGTTTTATATCTCCTTTTTCATGGATTAAATATGTTGGTAATTGGAAACAGGAACTGCATTATAAATTTCTTTGATATTCATCATCATTGAGGAAGAGACATACTACACGATGTCAATTTGAATAGCACTTATTTTTATGCACATTTAATCATAAACAATTGAATAAGTTATTACCTAATTAAAAAATCAAACTGCATTGCATCTTTTTGTATTAAAAATTTTTACACGGAAGACTCATTACATATTTTGATAATGGATTATATATAAAAGTTTTTAACAATTATATTATCAGAGATATCAAATTCTCATATTGTAATCCAAACAAGTAGAGAAAAAAATAACAAGGGAAGGATTCCTGAAATGTATAAATATATATCTAGAGATTTCCACATTTTATCATGTCCACATGGTTTACTATATGAGAAAGAGTAAAAAATCTAGTAATAATAATTGCTAGTCAGAGGAATATAAGATGGCTTAAAAGATGTCACATTGCATTTTGGTTATGTTGAATGATGTTCCTTGGTATAAGCCTTTTTGCTGGGAAACAGGTCAATAAAGGAAGGTAGTATTTTAACATGTAAACTTGATATGAAACGAAGTGCTAATGTTTAATATGTGCACTATACTATTATTGCCCATGTTAATGGACAGTGGACGCGTGTATGTGTGTTGTGTGGGGGTGTATAATCAAATCATATTTTTTATCATTGTTTTTTTGATGTATCATCTCATCATTAAAGGGATATTTTAAAGGTAATCCCAGTGTCAGTCACACACATGCTAACATGCTATGAAAATGACATAAGGATGACTCTTTTAAATGATGAATACGATACATGTGCTCATTGACAAAAATATGAGGTTGTTCGTGCTCACCGTGTCATTCATTTTGCAGTAAATAATAATAATAATAGTACTTGAGTCAGCACTTTGTTGTGAGTACGACCACCTTACCAACACACACAAACACACTTAAATTTTTATGACTTTGAATACTACACACAAGTCTCTTGGAGCAAAACGGTTATTATATAAGCGCCTGCTTCCCATTATGTAAAATGGTGCTAATCCTCCCATATTCCATCACCACCACAGACCACATTTCTTTGACTCTTTTACAACAATGCAAAAAAACGTTATATATATTTATGCAAGTATATACCTACCTTAACTAATAGCTCGTCTTCTTAAAATTGTTAATTTACGCAGCAATAATGATAGCAATTTATACCTGTCTTTATATAATCGCAACAAAGACATTTTTACAAATTTTTTTTAGAAATATGTATAAATATTGTTTTGTAGTAGCAAAAAAACATGCTCTATACATGCCTTAATATGGCTATCAAATGAATATTGTATAATATACATAATATATTGTTAATGTACACGCCTGTCTGTCTTTTGTGATCATCATGCATAAAAAATCATGATGATGGACTATAACATATAACAATAATACAAACGACAACATTGAAACTGACTTTAACTCTTTTTTTTTTCAAGAGAGCTATTCATCTTCTTCCTTAGTACTACTTACGTAAACGACAGTCCATCATCATCTTCGCAATACATATCATATTATCCCAATAATCCTCCCATCATGGCCAAGTTTCTTCCATTTTCTAATCTTTTTTTCATTTGGAAAAAGGATAATAGTGTATTATGTGATTACTACTGGTGGTAGTAACAACACAAAATAATCAAACTTTTTTAATCATACAATAAATTTACAATAAACATAATTATTTGTGTATGTGGCCGTGTAAATAATAAAAAGGGCTGGAGTAAGTTTATTGAATAATAGCCCAAGTCATTTAGTTTTATTTTTTAGTTGGGAGGTAGCACACACAACACACAACAGTCACAATTTAATTATGTAAAAAGTAAAATGTAGTGGCGCACGTAAAAAAAATCTTTGTCATTTTCTGCCAGCAAATTACCTCATTACGGGCGGGGGTGGTGTGTTTGTGTCTGTGTAGTTCAAGTGCAATATATATACAAGAGTAAGTAGTGAAGCATCTAATAAAAAATATATTCATCAGTCCTCAGGTAAGCCACCCATTTTTTTACGTTTAACCCTGCTGAACGATCGTGAAGGATTTTTGTTTGAATTTTTGTTGTTATTATTTGCAAAATCATAATTTGGCACGATTCATTCGTGAGTTTTTTTTGTTTGTATACATATTTTTCATTTTGAAGGTGTATATCGTACTTGTACATGAGCCTTAAAGGCACCACGTACCTACTTGCTCATTCATTACAGTTAAAGGAATAATATTCACTTCACTCACAAAACTCACAATTTTTTTTATATTTTCAAAGGCAGAAGGTTACGTATTAAAGCTGCTGATGGAAATGAATGTTTATTGAAGCTGACTTGCGTGTCAACCAAAAACATTGACTGAACGATCGTGAAGGATTTTTGTTTGAATTTTTGTTGTTATTATTTGCAAAATCATAATTTGGCACGATTCATTCGTGAGTTTTTTTTGTTTGTATATATATTTTTCATTTTGAAGGTGTATAGCGTACTTGTACATGAGCCTTAAAGGCACATCGTACCTACTTGCTCATTCATTACAGTTAAAGGAATAATATTCACTTCACTCACAAAACTCACAATTTTTTTATATTTTCAAAGGCAGAAGGTTACGTATTAAAGCTGCTGATGGAAATGAATGTTTATTGAAGCTGACTTGCGTGTCAACCAAAAACATTGCAAATATAATTCTGTTTTTAATGGCAAATGAGATTTTTCACCGTCAGTCGTATAGCCTTAGTTTTTGTTATTTCATTGCGTCGTCGGTGATGCTGCTGCTATTGGTTAAGTGGCAAAAATGAGCTAGAGGCACGATTTTTTTTGTATTTGATTCAAGGCTGTAATTGTCAGCAGCAGTGGCATCATTGTGACAAAAGCAATTTTTTGATATTGGATTTAGATGGAGCATGCGTACAAATGTTTAATAACAATAATAATAAGAGTCGCCCATAAATTGTTTGGAAGGGAAGCAGGGATTAATTCATTTGAATGGGAATAATGTGAAGAAAGATGTCGGATGTTAATGTGATTTACTGTAACTTTGTTTGTAGTTGAAAATTTAGGGAAAAAACTGAGTGGAAGTGGCGTGCAAAAAAGGGTTTATTACATCAGTTGGCATTTTGGAATCGACAAGCTTGGCGTCGGCAGAATCCTAACTGGCGACTGAACTATTTTTTTTGATAAAATAAAGTTTTAAAATTTGCACAAAAATAAGGTAATCTACAAACTTTTCAATCACTTTGATATCCTTTCATTAGGTGCATGTATTTATTTTGTGATATGGTTAACAATCAAATTGGTTTTATTGATTGGCATTGTGTAGATGACGGCAATAGTTTACGTTATCAGTGTTTCGGCTCTAGTCACATTGATTGCTGCCCAAAGACTAGTTCCGTTTTCATCACAGACTTCCCAGGGGCAGTATAATACTCCGTGTCTGGCATCATCACAATGTGACCAGAAGCAAGGTCTATAAAATAATCGTACTCTCATCTTCAAAAAAATATAATTGTTTAAAATTAATTAATTGTTAATGGGCTAATTACTAATATTTGTCCAGGTCTTTATTGTGTTCCGCCAAATGGATCTGGTTCCCAACCAAGGTGCAGATGCCCTACAAACACTACTCTTTACGACGAAACTCGTCATCGCTGTGTGGGCAGAATCGGGGAGAACTGTGCCTACCAAGCAAATACCACATATTGTTCGATAAATGCCCATTGCATACTACTCTTTACGACGAAACTCGTCATCGCTGTGTGGGCAGAATCGGGGAGAACTGTGCCTACCAAGCAAATACCACATATTGTTCGATAAATGCCCATTGCAGCCATCAAGATCCCAGGAATCCCACTTTGTATTATTACGAGTCGAAATGCTTTTGTGATCCAAATTATATTCCAAATGACCGAGGAACGTGCACTCCTGCAGCTAAATTTAACGAGAACTGCAATCATTCGGATAAAAGATGTGACATTTTAGCGGGACTAAAGTGTGACCCGGAAACGAGTACATGTGTCTGTGAATTTGATACTGACCAGTATTACGAGAAAGAGAAAGGGAAGTGTGTTTCATTCATAAACAAAAAGTGTTCCACTTATTACGGATGTGTGGAAAATGCAAGATGTGATGGGCTGGCTCCAGCTAAATCACGTACCTTTGTTGGGCCATCACAGCCCAGAAAGCCAGCGAGTAGCGATAGTGCCGTGATTCAGCAAAATCCAAAAACACAACAAAGGCAATTCAGCGCGGATGGAAGACAAATTGGAAAATGTGCTTGTAAGTGCATCTCTGTACATTGAATGTAGGAATGCGTGAAATTGCACATCCGCATGAATTATACCATTCAATTTAAATTTTAGATAGTGAAGGGATTATGTAGTATCAAATCGTAATTAATGCATTTGGCATTTGTACACAACAACATAACAGACTTTATAGCTAAAAGTTTTATTTGCTATACCGTGAGCAGAGCCAGACGACAAAACTATATACTTTTAAAGCTATTTACTACCGCTTCATATAGACATATTTATTATGTAGGGATGTAGGTACATAATTGAAGCACAAAATGAAATATTTCCATGCTTTCACATAATAAATAACTATAACTTTAGATTTTCTAGTGTGTTTAGGTTTAAGGATTTAAATGGCATTAGCGTGACATACAAAAAATGTGATCTTTTAATCTGTTAATGCTTCATATTTCAAACTATAGGCGAATATGGATTTTCGGCGTCAAACAATGGCCGCTGTATGGCAAGCTACCGATCTGTCTGCTCTTCCTTGTCCCCTTGCAATCCTCTAGATAACTTAAATTGCCAAGATGGAAGGTAAATAGTACATAAATATTTAAAAGATTTTATATCGTGTATACATGCAAATGTGTCGCAATTAATTGTGATGATAACATGACTATCTCTAAAAAATCAGTGAATTTCGAGATAAAATCCTTTAAAAATGTGTATATACCTACACATGATGATATGTCAATCTCTTGTATAATGTGTCATTGTTCTAGTTGCAACTGTAAGAATCCACTTCACATGTTCTGGGATTTCAAGTACCACAAATGCAGAGTGCTTGTAAACGGCAAATGCAGTGGGAAACCTCCAGGAAATAGTCAAGAGTGTGTTGATAATGCGGAATGTACGAGTGGGATTTGCGCTTGCAAACGAGGATACAGCAAAACACCATATCGGAAATGCATGAGAAGTTATCTAGAACCATGTGAGAATGAGACGTGTAATCTGTACGCAGGGCTCACCTGTAAATCTCAGCAGCAACAATGCGCGTGCATGGATGACTCACTGGTTTACAATGAGAAGCTGCTAGCTTGTGTGAGCAGGACAGACATGCCGTGTGGGAAAATTGGACAGGCTGGCGACTATGGCAAGGAACCATATTACATTAACTGTGAACCTCCTGCAGTGTGTAAACAAGAAGTGGATGGTGATCTCAGCACATCTTTTTGCAGACTTTAATCAAATCACACCACAACTATCATCACGCAGCCCTCTGTAATTTTTTTTATATTAACTCTTTTTGCTGTTATGTTGTTAATTGAATTTGTATGCAATAATTAATATTATGACAAAGATAATATCTGAATCGATATAAACATCATCAACGTGGGTAGTAATTATAATGCATTACCGATAAAAATATGCTAATATGCTTTGTGTTAGAAATCTGTGCAGTAATTTTATTGTGTCAACAGATGCAGATGAGGTCAAGAACTTGTTATTGTTAGTTTTTTTTGCAAATCTCTATAATTGCAAGAGATGCTATCTCAAAAACCTCTCATCAAGGTCTTTTGATATAAAAAGGATAATTATTATGCATAAACATTTTTTGTAAATGGTCTCTTAAACTTAAATGAGATCAATTAATAAATTAACTAACACACTTGTACTTATACACCTACATTCAAATATACTTACTTTCAGTTACATGACATGGTATAGAAGAAGGATTGTTTTTCACATTAAATTATTCATATGGCGTGCGTTATTTGGGTACTTTGAACTCTATTGTCCGTTTTTTTCTTCGTGTGAAGACGCTTTCTGTACAAAGGTATTATAGACAATCCTCAATGTTTGTAAGTTGGGTCATTAGTAGGTTGTATCGTATGAGAATATAATATGTGTTTGTTGTGCATTTAGATTTTAGATAGCTTAGCTGCGTATGATGATGTGATCTTTCCCGGTAGAAACTTGCAAGCATTTTATATCTTTTTTCTCCGTTGTGGGTTTTATAATACGCATCAAATTTTCCTACACGTTCCATCTAGGTTCTTTCCTTTGTTTTTCTAACCTGCAATTAGTGGTTTCCGTATCCTACAATTTTTCTCACCTCAACCAGCATGAAACAAACATATGAGCTCACACGTAATATGCCTATTAGGCAAGAAAATTATGAAGATGAGTCGCTAATGTATGTACATAAATCCAAATAGCAAGATAGGAAAAAAACAATGGTGGCTTTCCGCACAAACCACAGAAAACCAAGGATCTGGATCATTTACAGAAGGAAAATAGTTTGATCATTCGAAATTGTGAATGTGAGAAATAAACAACAGTGTTCAATTTCGGAATGAGTTGTTGTTGCAAGGTCAATTTTTATGCTTTTGTTTTGTTGAGAAATCTTGATTTTTACGTAAGAAAGTAAAATAGCAAGTTGCACTATACCCCAAAAAATTATTCCTGAATAGAGCATAACATACATGTATAATGCTACTTGATCAGATTTTAAGATTACTTCCGCTACTGTGCGTCCCTTTAATTTGTCCAGTGGATTCATTTGCTCGTCATCATGACGAGCTTTGTGACTGGCGAAGTCAGAGAGAAACTTGTGACGAGTCACGAGGATTGGCTTGTTCGTTCAAAACGGAGAGATGTAGTTGCTGGGATATCAGAACAATTTACTCTGTAGAGAAAGGTCGTTGTGTTGGAAAATCCGGGGAAGAATGCCATTTTTTCGGTGGGGAGAGAGTTTGCACGGAAAATGCGTACTGTTTGGAGGACGAGAGTTTAAGCCCATTTCCAATTTGTCTGTGCTTAAAAGGCTTTTTCAAAGGGAGTAATGGAAGCTGCATTAGAAGATCCAAGTATGGAGAATTTTGTGATCTCTCGAGTAAATACCCTGCATCACCGCTATCATCATCATCATCATCATCGGGGAGCAGTGGTGGTGGATCAATTAGTGCTACTGGTAGTGGTGGTGGTCATTCCAATAATGCCAACTGTGAACCCGAGTCTGGTCTCCAGTGCGTTAATTACAAATGTCAGTGTGAGCCTAATCAAATTTACGATGCGAAGCGTGAACTTTGCATCTCGCTTGCTGGAATGCAATGCTCAAAATCTCTGGACAACTGTGTGCTCTATGCAGAGTGTTCAGAAAAAATTTGGGCATTTGACCATGTTTCAGGAGCAACCAAAATGGTAGGACACAGATGCTCCTGTAAACACGGACTGAAGGTAACAGAGGATGGGTTCTGTGCTGTTGAATACGGCGGGAATTGCAGCACCAGCTCCGAATGTTACTTTGGAGAGGGACTCACTTGCATTAATGGAAAATGTCAATGTCATCCCCTCAGTCAAGTTTATGACAAGCGGCTTAGGCAATGTTTAAATCTTGTCGGGACGAAATGTCAAACACAGCAACAAATAAAGCTAGATCGTCAATCTCATCATCATCATCATCATTCTAGTAACCAGCAGGAATCCGAGAAAGGGCCAGGATGGATTTAATATCAAAGTCGCATCCAACTTCTTCATCATCATCACCAGTTACATTCGCATCAAAACCTGTTATTATTAACACATCACCTTTTACTTCTACCGCAGCTACCACCACCACCACAACAACTTCCACCAGTACGACATCAACATCAACCCCTTTCCTCATAAAATCCAGAAATGTGACAAGTAGAAATTTTTATTTTAACAACAAGCACCACAACAAAAGCAATGAAAACTACAGCAGAAGCTTTCTCTTTTCAAACCGACCTCCGCCGCAAAGAGCATTATTTGTGCATTCCATCTCACCTCGACATTACAACTTGCATGAAAATGAGCATAATATTCCTGATCAACTTGCCGTAGAGCATAGAAGTTCACCTGTAACCCCGGGTGGAGTAGTCCCGCAATGCATTGCCCATGCAGAGTGCCTCCCATCTTCTCCATCCTCGTCAGATCACTTTTGTACCTGCAAAAATGGCACCAGTGAAACTTCAATGCGAACCTGTCTTCTGGACCACGGCGAGCCTTGTGGTATTCAACAAAGTGTTGCTGATGATGGAGCTCCTGGATTAATGGAATGTAATGTTTTTGAAGGCTTGGTTTGTTTGAGTGACACGCTTAGTTGTCAGTGTGCCGATCCAATGCTTATCTACGATGTTGAAACTCGAGCATGTCTCAGCACCGTTGGTAACCCTTGTGGAAAAATGAGGTTGAACCCGAAGCTACTCAGTAGCTTGAATTACGATGATAACAACGACAAGAGAGGAGGAAATGAGGAAAATTATGCTCCCAATTCCTTTTATCAGTATCACTCTGACCAGTTTATGTACATTAACTGCATAGCAAATGCTTCATGTGTGGAAAAATCTGTAAATGGTCAGTTTAGACAAGTTTGTGCTTCAAGAGGCAATAAGTTTTCACTCGGCTCCAATAGCAAGTTTGGGTTTGCGTCTTGAAGAGATACAAAACAAGATGTTTGTGTGTTGTGTGTAAAAATGTAGTATTTTTATTACTTTGTAATAATTATGTAGTTTTTATCATTTTTTTAAAAGTTGTTACTCATCTCTTTTTAATTGAAAAAAGCCGCTGTATTCATACTGTCTGCTGGATTTATCCAGGAAGTACGACAGGTTCTTGACATCAACGTAGGCAAATGCTCATATCATTTTGTAAAACACACGTCACCAAAAAGATTTTTTTTTAAATAAAAATGAAACCTGATAAAATTTAAGATATTAAAACATTGCATCATGTAGAATGCAACTCATTTGACAATTTTTTTTCATTCTGGAACATGAAATCCGCTCATATAAAACTTTTTTTTACATCCATCCAAGCAAACAAAACCAGGCAGGTTTGCCAGTGCCATTAATTTTCATTTTATTTTTCCACATTCAGTACGAAAAGGAGTCTCAAATGAATAATTGGTTTTGACTGGAAAAGATTGGAGTTGAAAAGCAAAAGGAAAAAAAAGTAATCATAATGTTCACACATAACATGTTTTTGAACTTTGATGACATGATTTTTTTTGGTTCCGCAGCCCACATATAAAACTTGAAAGTAAAAAAATGCTGAATGATCATTGAATCCAGCATAGAATACAAGTTGCATGAACACATAAACATTTTGATTTTTTAGGCAAAAACATCTTTATGGCTAACCAACCGATACGACTCAACGAGAAGGCTATCAAAGCAACTGCAACGACAAACACAAAAACTGTCAACATTCACATCTTCTTGAATTCTTTAAGATTGCTTGTTTTAAGCTGCTTATTTCGAAACATAAATCGTACATTTTTAAGCAAAAAAAAACTACTACTGTCTTTTAGACAGGAATGTAGAAAATTCAAGGGGGAAAAAGTTGTTTTTATACCAAAGTGCTTAGTCTTTTGACAAGTTACAAATTATCCGAGTCTACAGAAGAGAAAAAATCATATAAAAATGGTAAGTGTATTGAGACTTTTAATGGAAATAATTCTTCCTAATTTACAATGTTTACATTTGAGTTAATGTGAAACGATTCATGATGACAGGAAGGAAAACGGGTGACATGGTGTCTTGGGAGGAAGTCGTTAACATTGCTGCTCTACTCTTTACTCTCGGTTTATTTGCTGTTGTCCCTGTGTCATTTCGAATTAGCATCCAGCCAAGCTTTAAAATCTTTTGGAGAATCTTGCGACGCAGACTGTGACGAACGACAGTTGCTAACCTGCTCTCAAAACAGTTCCATTTGTGAGTGCATGCAGCCCACTTCCATGCTTTATGATAAGAGCCAAGGGAAATGTGTGGGAAGAGCTGGCTTCCCCTGTGCTCGATATGGCAGTGAATCCCATTGCGTTCGCCATGCACATTGCGATGGAACGTTAAAAAGTTGTGTTTGTGAAAAAGGATATTTTGAGACTGAGAATGGGACTTGTTCTATAATGGCCAAATATGGAGATTTTTGTTCGAGCAAGCGACCATGTGACCAAACCTCAGGAATGACTTGTATGGAGAAACCATCTTCAACTTCTGGTTCCAGTGGTGCCGGCGGTGGACGTATAAAACGAGCCTGTCAATGCACATATCCCTTAGATCAATACTATGATTCCACCCAAACTGCTTGCGTATCATATGCCGGCGGAAACTGTTCATTCAACTGGCCTTGCGTTCGGAATGCACTTTGCTCAGAGGATATTTATGAGCTGAGACGTGGCGAAAATATTCATGGAAAGACGTATAGCTATAATGCTACCATTGGACGTAAATGTGCGTGCCAACAGGGAACTTCCCAGTCTCGAGACCGGCAATGCTTGAGAAGTTATCAGCAGCCTTGTGATCCACAATCTGCAAAGGGAAATGGAGGTTGCAACTCTGAAGAAAATTTAAAATGTTTCGACTCATCCATCTGCTTATGCAGTAATCCTCTCAGCCAAATTTATGAGAAAGCGTTGCATAAATGTGTTTACTTGGTTGGGGCGAGATGTGTTGGCAGCAGCAAGGAGGAAACGGGAGGGGATGATGCTGACACTAGTGCTGATCAAGCAGTTGTATGCACTCCCAACGCGGAATGTAATGCTGTCTCCGGAATATGCGAGTGCAAGTCGGGATATTCCTCTTCCCCTCACTTAACTTGCTTGAAGGATTATGGAACAGAGTGTGGTGGTGGTGGCGGTAGTAGTGGAACTTGTAATTTTTACAGAGGGTTGAGCTGCCACCAAAGTAGTGGAACTTGCGGTTGCATTGATGACGACACTTTAAAGTATGACGCTAATACTAAATCTTGCTCCAGTGCTATGGAAGGGGGACCTTGCGGAACTTTTGAATATTCTGACAGGAGTGGATTTGTTGTGGGGAGGAAAATAGATGGAGAAGTTGTTATGATGATGGGAAACCACAACAGGGAAGTAATGACAACTCGTGGTGGAGGAAATCCTCCTCCTTCTACTTCTTCTTCGGTTAGTATTAATACGAGTAATAATAATGGAAATCATCATAATAACGCCACATCTTCAATTTTACCCGTCCTTGTCACCAACAGCAAAAAACTTTTCCTCTCCGCAACTAAGATTCATATTAAATGCACCAGTGAACTTGAATGTGTAAATGAGTTTGGAGAAATAATGAGAAATGGAAAGAGTAATGATGATGGGGCCATCTTTCAAGGGTTTTGTCGCAAAAGACGTTAAAAAGATTTGATTAATTATTCTAGAACGTTTTTACTCTTTCTTTTCGACTTTTATATAAAAAAGAACTGTAAAATGTTGATTACCGGCTTAATGACAAATTGTTTGAGAATAAAAATGCCACGTCTTCAGTTTTATTTGTTTGGCATCTCTGCTTATCTTTCTGCCTTTACAGTTGATTGTAAATACAGTTATTGTAATAAATAAATTCACCCATGAAACCAAAGTATTCTACGCATTGTAATTGCATTTAATTTAAGCTAATTTTACTCATGTGCATAATATATACATACCTGGCTTGCACGATACAACCGAGCATAAATAAAAATTGAGTTTGCAGTTCCATTACCTTATACAATACACCCCCACCACCGCACCGGTTAATGCCCTTGCATGTGAGTGAATATGGGTTCAAATAACATTTTCATTGTTTTTAATACATGCACATATATTTTTCTTCTTTTTCAATGCCAAAACCATATTTGACTATGAGAAAAAAACAGTCATGCTATCATGCAAGCAGATAAGCAAAAGGGAAGAAGCAAAATACGCAGCATCTTTCGCCAGAACTGAAGTAAAATACCAAAAAAATATATAAACACTCTTGCGCATATTCCATTGAACTTGAAATACCAAGTAAACCACATTTTATACCTACACAACAATACACAAACGACACTTGTATGCATACATATATTTGCATGAGAGGATGGTAAAGACGAAATTGCTATATTATTGACGCACATAAATAATTTCCCTATCCATATTATTATGGTGTGTAGGCAGAGTAAATTGAGTACAACACTTGTAAAACCAGTAAAATCCTTGTTGATTGTTTGTTAAACTCACGCCTTTAAAAAAGGCAATTGTCTTTTCCGTCCACCGGTACGTCCCGTTATGTATGCATTTTGAAGAGGACGACTCATCATTATCATCTCTGCGAAGAAGATGAGACTACTAATAATACTTACTTGTTGTTGTAGCATCTTCTTCGAAACCGCTTTCACATGCTAAAAATGTTTGACGATGACTCATTGTCTCTTACATGTATACTTTCGTACATCCTTTTCAAGCATTTCTCCGAAAACAAGGATATTGTATATTGACGTATATTGTTTTTTTGTATTAGCATCTCATCTCAAAAATATATTTTTACCAGAGAGATTTTTCGCAAAGAATCATTTACTCTGTTGTATTTGGTCAGGTAACAGCAAAAATTCAATGCTGAATATTTGCAAAAAAAAATAATATGGCCCGTCTAAAACCCTTCATAATTTTCCTTTTAGCATTTCAATTGATTTCAATTGTGAGTGCCCTAAGCAAGGGAAAAAGTCATCGACAATACAATGAACAATGTGTTCCGTACGACGCGTCAGGTTCCTGTGACAGCTCTCAAGGATTAATTTGCCTAGACTCTGGACTCAAAGGATACCGCTGTCTCTGTCCATCCAATAAACTTCACGCTCAAACTTTTGACACAAAGAGAAACGCTTGTGTTGGTAAGGTTCTCAACTCTTGTGTTCGCGGTAGTTCCAAGAGCTCCCTCAATGAAACTCTTTGTGTGGACCATGCCGAGTGTAACACGGCTGTTTATGGCATGGCTGTTTGCCTCTGTAAAATTGGATTCACGGAAAAGGACGGTGGAAGTGGAACGTGTGCACCTTCACTGAAGCATGGAGACTCTTGTGTCAGCGGTGGTAGTAGTGATGAAGCTGTGTCATTATCATCATCAACAACACCAGGAAGCAAATCCAGTGACTCTGAAGCACGAAGTAATAATAATAATGCTAATGTGGAAGGGCT
>JAITYZ010000937.1:0-19653 GCA_027744595.1 Paronellides praefectus
TTAGATATTGCACTCTAATTTCCAGGATAACGTTTTAGATCGTTAATTGTAATTTAGTGAGTTACGGTTACAGCATATAACCTTTAACAAAATATCAAATCTGTTCATCTGATTAAAAAAGTGTGTATACTAAACTGTATGTTTTGTATCAATACCGCGCGCGTCTTCATTATCGTCGCCATCATCATCACCATCATCGGATCAACCGTGCGTACAACCTGTTTGCGTTGTTGCATATATTATTATTATTATTATATACCTTTTTTTATTGCTGCGTGGTCAACCAGGCCGCGCATATTACGTTGGTGATGCGATTATACTTATTATAATAAGATGATGATCATGATTACTACTACGATGATGATGACGACGAAGGTGAGATTTTGAGGTGAGATCTGCTTGTAAACTATTGTAACAAAGTGCATTGTTCTGCATCAATGCAACAAGGTATACACCTATTTATGATAAAATGATGAAAGGGTTAACCTTCATTGAATGACGATGATTATACGATAATCATATAATCATAATAATATGTAAAGCTAAAACTTTT
This sequence comes from Paronellides praefectus, assembly GCA_027744595.1. Classification (NCBI taxonomy): domain Eukaryota; kingdom Metazoa; phylum Arthropoda; class Collembola; order Entomobryomorpha; family Paronellidae; genus Paronellides; species Paronellides praefectus. The sequence goes on from JAITYZ010000937.1 coordinate 554, forward strand.
TATTTTGCACAATTCTTGAGTCTGTGGCTCTAGTAGTATAATATATTGTCTTGCTATAGTTTATAGTAGCGTATTGTTATGCACTATGTTTTATGCATGTACCTAAATTTAAGCTCAGTCAGACACCTGCTGAATGACATACTGCATTATTGACTGCGTTTTTGTGATAATGTGCCAATGAGCCAAGAGGATGTTAGAATGAGCTATGAGGAAGGAAGGAATCACACATGTGCATATGCAATTTATACAATAAATTTTTTATACAGAAAGAAAAAAAAGTATTTTTTTATGCTTCTGTTATACTGTTCTAACAATTGTGCAGTAGCGTCTGGTTAGTGTTTTTGTGCATATGTAATACATCTATTTTGTGTGTCTATGCCACGCGGCAATACTATGAAGGCCGCAAAAAAATATGATCAAAAAGACAATATAAAAATACAATATGCGTGTTAACAAATCGCTTCCTTTTGGGTTTGAAGGAAAAAAAATAAACAAGGAACTTTTTTGAGTTTTCCTTGCAACTTTTGTACCCACATTTTTTTTGTGTCTTTCAACACAATTCAATTTGCCGTGGAGAAAATACAAAGATGAAAAGGAAAAAAATGATGAAACAAAAGTGTATTCTTCTACACTACTACCTTGTTTTAATGAGTTCCCTTCCGTTTATGGGCTATTTCAATATAAAGATGAAAAGAAAAAAAAATGATGAAACAAAAGTGTATTCTTCTACACTACTACCTTGTTTTAATGAGTTCCCTTCCGTTTATGGGCTATTTCGAAAATTTGAGTTAATCAAACTTCAAATAATACACATTTACTACAACACACAAAGTTTGTATCACAAACCACCACACGCCTACATTTTTTTCTGAATCCATCATCCATCCATCCCTGGGGCTTTATCAACTAATAATATTGAATATTTGCTTCTTTGTATTTTTATGATGCACTGCAAATCTTACATACAAAAAAATATTGCACAACTGACAACAATACAAAAAGAAAGAAGAAGAGGATCATCCCACTTTGTTGACTTCCAATTATATCTAACATACAAAAAAATATTGCACAACTGACAACAATACAAAAAGAAAGAAGAAGAGGATCATCCCACTTTGTTGACTTCCAATTATACAATTTTTTTCATCATAAAATGAAATATATACACCAACTTGAATGATTTTATATGGTCATTTTAGACAAAAAAATTGAAGCGTATCTTTTCAAAAGACTCTTTTGTATTTGCTTGCGCGTTCCACTGACACCTCTGACAATAGCACAAGAAACACCCTAAAGCTTCAAAAAAATGCAATGTAGCAAAAATAATAACTTATTGCTTATCATTTAAAAATGACCAAATCAAACACATACCATAGCTATCTTACAGTCGCGCATACACCGAACTAAAACATAAAAAACTATCCTGCATTTTTTTACGTTTCGTAACTTGACATGACACATAACCGTCACTCACCACCACTATCACTACACTATGCACAGTTATAACTATCGAAAAATATGTTGAACCATAGACGAATTCCTATAACTATTACTTTGACAAGTTAAAAGGCAATTGAACAGCAAAAATGTTGCTATATATTTTGTAAATCTTCCCCAGGCATTTTTTTAAGCAACGAAGAGAGGTTTGTTTTACGACCAAGTGAAATAGGCTGTTATTGTCCATAAATGAAAAATATAATGAGCTATCCAACAAGTCAAGCCACTCTAAAGGAACCCTCTGCTAGTAAAAAAATAGCTTAAAAAAGTGAACAAGATGTATTTGCACATTTTTAGAAGAATTTTTTTAAGATTAAAAAAATGCATTTTATGTTTTATGTCGTAAGATCAATAGAAAGTGATAGTGTGTGTTTTTATTTATTTGTCCTTCGAAAAGATGCGCACATAATTTTTTTTATCAGTTTGATTTATCAAAAAAAAACAAATAAATAAACAAACACGAGCAGCGATTATAGTGCTGAAACTAAGTATCTTTATTGATAAATATTTTATATGCTTTTTTGGTGATATGATGATGTGATCTTGATTTGTGTTCGGATGACTTGTTCACGGACTTGTTAAAAGGGACACGGGATGATAAGCATCAGAACATGCATAGCAGTCTGACAAAAAATATATAAAATAATAAATAATCAAATCATCAATTCATCCAATCAATGTTTTTTTTCAATAAGAACTTCTTCTTCTTTGGCTCATTTTTTTCCCTATTGATCTCGATTGCCGATTGCCGATGATTTGATTTTGGTTGAACACAACAAGTCATTTAATTGCCGCACACAACAACATGGTCATTCTTATTAGTTCCACGTAATGCGGATTTGCTGCTGAGATTGCTGGCTTCTGAAAGTGAGAGACCGTGCAAAAAAATCAAGTTGAAAGTGAGAATAAATATTTTATATTTTTTTCCTTTGACGACTTGTGTGAATTGTGCGTGATCGCTTCCCGTGGTGATCTGATAGAGCGCGCAGATGAGTTGATTAAGACGCTTGCTGATCGTGTCATTTTCTTGTCGGAATCTTTTTCATTGACTACATATTGTGTCCTGAGCAAACATGCGCAAACAAATAATAACATGTAAAAGAAATCATTTTGACATTCTTCGGTCGCGGTGATGGTGGTGGTTGGTTGGCATGGCAAGGTTACCTTGAGATTCAAGAATATGAATGAACATTATTGGATTGATATTCAATACAACTGCTAATGCAATGCTATTGGTATTTGTGATTCTACTTTACGTTTCCGTTTTTCATCAATCAAAAAAATAAAGTCATAAAAAAGTTCATTAAGACCATGTCCTGTGGAGAGAGGGGATTTGGTTATTAGCAGTACAATCATTACTACTACCAATTGATGCACACGTGTTTAAATAAGCAGTGAGGAAGAAAAAAATGGTATGGACAAGTTATAATGGCTAATTATAACATGTCACGACACACATGTCAAGTAGAGTGCTACGCCGCGCTATATATGAATAAATGGCAGACATCCTGTTCCTCAGAAAAATTAGATGAGTGATTATTATAATAACGATAGAAATTTTCACTTTGCCAATTTAAACGTAGGCAACTTTTAAGCGAGGTGCAGTTAATAATCTGGATCACATCAATTGCATTTCTATTACAAGTCACATTTTTTGAATTTCCAAATATCTAAACCAATTTTGTATGTGGAGACCTGTGGCCTGTGAGTACGCATATTCGTCATTCTCATCATCATACCTGAATTTAACTAAAGGTGACCCTGTAAACTTTGTGCAATAGGGGCCTAGATTTTGACAAGACAATCAGAGACCTTTTAAGAACTTTCATGTTGAAATTAGATTTTTTTTGTGTATTTCCCTTTAAGTCATATTTTCTGTCAATTCCCATGCGGGTCACGCAACGACGCGACTGGGTATCATTTCGGATGTAAAAGGATGATACCATCTGGCCTGGTTTGACTCGGGTATAACAACAAGGTAAAATACAATATCATAACAAATTAGCAATATAATAAATGACATGACATCACCATTTTCATCATGCAACCATTTAACAAAACTTGATAGGGTCATCTCATCTCTTTCAAAAAAAAAAGTTTCATCATTTTTTGAATGTCAGTGTCAGGTGATGTGATGATGTTACAAAACTGAACATGATTATGAACCGTTATACTACTTCATGTTGTAAGTGTAGAGGAAACAAATTGTGTGAAAACACATCAAACATGACAACATGACTTTATACATCATTAAATCATCTTATCATCCTTATTATCTAACAACAACAACAACATTATATTATTATGTGGATACCTAGGTTATAAGTTACTTTTTGGTAACTGGTACTGTACGGTAATAGTGTTTTCGCACCCAACAAAGTAAATGGCATAAAAATATTATACACCAATTTTTGTGTAACCTTTTCTATAGTTTCAAGGTTCTCTAAATAATGTAATATTTTTAGAGAAAAAATAAATGTCCATATTGGGGAATAGTGAACTGAACTACGACCTAGTTAAGTAGCTAAATAACTAAAATTAAAAAACACAGTTTCAAATTTGGACGTTTTTCTGCAGGAAAATTGCCTATAGTCTAGTTTAAATACACCACAAAAATGGTAGTACAAGATTTTCCCCAAAAAAGCACAGATGAGCCGACAAAATTGAGGTAATTTGGAAAAAATAATAATAACCAATTTTGATATATTAAATGTGCAGCACAAGCACAGCATCCACAGAGTAATATTTTGTCTTATTGAGTCTTCTTGTTAGACAAGTGATTAAGTTTGTCCTTTTTGGAAGTCATTCTGTAATGCATGTTGTATAGCTGCTGGGCAATGTTTTTCGCAACAAGAAAGGAAAAAAAAATTTGCAACCTGTTATTTTTTTTTCTTCCTTTCTTGTTATTAATATATGTGCATAAAGTATGTATGCTATACATTTTTTATGCAAAAAGCAAGTGATCTCCCAAGAAACCCCGAGGAGCTCTACAATTTTGTAATAAAATAATTGTCCCAATCTAAAATGATTATGATTATTATTAACTGACCATCTCTCCTAGTAAAAAAATGTGCATAGGTAACTATTTGCAAATGCAAAGGAGAATTGGAAAATTAAGATGTTTACATTTTCTACTTCAATTGAAAAAGATTGGTCAATTTTTTTTTCTGGACAAGACAATCATATTTCAAATGATTCATTTGTTGTTGTTGTTGGAGTGGAGTCCCTTTGTAATCACGTAGTCGTGCCGACCATCTCAGCAAGAATACCACTGCTGGACAATTAAAGTATTACAATCCTCCTCCTCCTCAACTTATAAAAGTAATAATGATAATGATAATAATAAATGAGATAATTACACATTTCCCATAAATTATATGCTTCAAACATTCTACATCTCAATCTAATGATTACTACAGTAATTGGACTGTAAAATTGCATACTCTGCTACTTAACAGAGTTTACCATAATTGTTTTGACTTGTTGAAAAATCCAGTATTGCCCACACATTATGAGCTACATATTACAATTCTACCTCTCAATCTAATGATTACTGCAGTAATTGGACTGTAAAATTGCATACTCTGCTACTTAACAGAGTTTACCATAATTGTTTTGACTTGTTGAAAAATCCAGTATTGCCCACACATTATGAGCTACCTATTACGACTGTAGATGTATTGAACTGAGACAAAAAAAATGCAGAACAATCAAATCCAGTAGTTTTTTTCTTTCCGTATTCATTTTTCTTGAGAGAGAAATGAAGAGGAGGACGATGGACTCATTCGGCCATGTATTATCCACGAGCAAAAAAATGTGACTCTGCAAAGTTTGCTGAGCAAACCAAAAGCATAATAATATCACATCAGAGAAGAAGAAAAAATAGTTATTTATGTGGACGAGTTCAGGGGCAAAAACTGATAATAAGACATTCTTAATATCCAAATGATGATGATATATATATTTTGCATTTTGTCTACTTTCATTTCATAAAAAAATAGTTTTTTATATCATTATAATCCATCTAATAAGCAGCATCATAATATTGTGGTGGTCGTCGCCATAACAACAACCTTTAATGATAATTTTCCATAAATCAAGTGTCTTTTTTATGTTTTTTATTTTGTTGCGGTTTTTGGTTAAGATAATATTCCCTTCTATCAACTATGTTGTATGTAGGTATATTATGTATCTGTCAAAATATCAGAGTATCATGGTCCTTTGTTCGTTTCTTTCTGCTTCATTGTTGCTGCATCTTTTTTATTTATTTGCTTGACTGGTCCTTAAAATTGCTTAAACCCAAGCAATATTTCTTTTAGCCCAAAAGACGCACACACTTGATGCAATTTTTTTAGCAGGTTTGATCACATTTTATGGGATCCTTCAGTAAATATATTATACACTTATTTTTCTTGTCTTTGACATTCTGCGTGGGTGTGGAAAGTGTGTAATATTTATCATTCCTCATCATCATTAAATAGGTAGTTACATAATACATGAAGGTTCCCTGATTTTGATCATTTCATAAATTTTTTAGACGCAAATATTTGTGGTGGCGGTGTGGCACAGACGTAATCAAAGCATTATTATTAATAAATTAATAATTAATTCATAATATTTTTATAGCTTTCTTAATGGGATCGTGAATAAATACAGTGTTCTATTCTTTAAAAAAAACTTTTGCAGCAGCAGACATGCCTATACACATTTTAACCTGTCCTCACAAAATTTTTATACAACAATACAAAATCCAACAATAAAACTATTGTGTACTTAATTATTGTGTATTTACATTTATAAATACACACAAAATAATATAACATTTATTTGATTTTTTTTATGTTGATGTAGGCATGTAAATTGTTAAAGGTGAAGAAAAAAATCAATAAAACAATAAATCTCCGTCCGGTACCAATAAAGCAACAACGCTTTATTGCCTCGTATCACCTTGTTCTCCACAGACTATAAATACAAAAGTTTTCTTGAATGAGCTACGTAAATACATACATACGCAGGCCCACACGTATCATGTGTAATTATAGCCGTGATAAATAATTATAAATTTAATGTGATTTTAATTAGGCATGTAGTTTTTTGTTTAGGGTTGAGTAAACAAGGATATCATAGTATCAACGTTATAATAATAATAATAGGTACTTTTTTGTATGACGAAGGGCCCAAATATAAACAACCACTTATATTGGAGAAGGCATCCTTCATTTGATTTAGTCGAAGATACAATATTATAGTACCTGCTTCATCTACAATAAACTTTCAACCTGTAATTATTATTATTGTTCTTCTTGGTATTAAACGTTATGTTAGTGTGAGTAATTATATAATAGTAATAATAATAATAACAATATTTTAAGATAGACAACTTTTTCTTGAAATGATTCGAAAAAATGAGCAAGTAGGTAAAATAAATTCCATCCTAGTCTACATTCCATTACGCCATTACATTTTACAGCGCTACTACCAAACTACCAAACATGTACTATTTTTGTTTTTTTCTAAGTAAAATGTATAGAATTAAACCCTTTTTTGGTCTACTTCTCTGTATCGACGGAACATCCTGTTGTATAAACACCATTTATGTAACAGAAAATTTATTGGTAAAAAAATAAAAAAAATTGTGTTGTGTAGGAACTGAATGAAGATTGAATACTAAATACTCTTACATAATTTTTTAAATTTTATAGTCATTCTAAACAATTTTTTAAATGAAATTATAATTGTTTTGTAATTTGTGCTGTGTTTATCTAAACAACACTATACATACTAGATAGAGAGAAATATTGTAGTTATATAATTACATTGATTTAATAACAACAGTCAATTAATATATTCTCTGTAGTCGCAACATAAAAATTTCTGTATCAATTTAATTTTCTAGTAGAGAGTTTACATTTTACATGCAAAAGTTATATAATTTGTATTTATTGTTTTTTAAGTTGATCACGACAAATAGAATGATTTTGTATGGATTTGTATAATATTTTTTTTATTGTTTAGGGGAAAATACATGTTTTTTGTTAGAATTTTTTTTCTCTCTAGATTTTTAGGAATTCCTTTGCTACTTTGTAATTTGCTGCTATAAGTATGTATGTTATGTTGGTTGATGTGCTCTAATGATAATTATAATTACGCACTATCCCCTACTGCTGCTGCCTGGCTAATTATTATGAAGATTATGATATGATAATCGTGTGCATGGTGACCCAGCTTTGGAGTCATAAAAAAAGCCCAGCGTGTATAGTAAATGTGCTTTTTGCCTTGCCTTGTGTGCATTATGTTGCACATTGTTTTATTATGTACATAATATATTTAACAAGTAGGTATGATTATATTATGATGACTTGTTGCAGTTTTTGCAAAAAAAAAAATAATATCCGCGTAAATACTAAATACAATAACAACGCAAGCAAAAACGCATGCATGGTCGGTGGTATAAAATAATTGTAGTCGCATCGTCGCGGTAGTCAAGTCCACACAGCTATTATCCCGTCAAATCATTGTCAAATCGTCGTCATGATCATGATGATGATCATCATCACAGCCTAAAAAACTATCAATGTGGATGTGGATAATGTGGAATGTTTACTATGTTGTTGTAGAATAAGCGATTATAACTTGTAACTATTATTTATTATTATTGCATAAGAGTAATCGCCATAGTAACCCTGAACTCGGCTCCACTCCATTCAACACAACACAACAAGTACCAATACACTGCTACCATCACAACCTATCAATCAAATCCAACCAATTTCCACAAAAAATATTTGGAAAATTAAGGTAGGTATTATGCTAGTAAATTGCTATGGTATATAACAACATGAATGAATGTTGTTTTTAATTCTGCTGCTCTTGTATTATTGCTGAATTGTTGTAAAAATTACCTGGGTTGTTATAATCAATAAAGTAATAATAATTTGCATGTTATGTCAGCATGTTACATAGTCAGAATTTTAAAAAAATAAGCAATTTAAATACAAGTCCAGTCAGTCTAACTACAGATAATAATATGCATTTTTTCTTTAAAAGCACTTTAAAAGCACACGTTAAATTCCTAACGCAAAAAAAGGATAAACAAATCAGGACAAGTAACAAAAAATACCATTTTGTAAAATAAATAAACAATTCTCCTCAAAATATTTAATTTTCTTGTCATTTCAATTAAGTAGACTAACGCATATACAAACAAGATGAAAGGGATGAGCAGAAAACATGCAACAAGGCAAATAATTTAAAAGTAAAATTAGCTGACAAGAGACTGCTGTGGTGGTTTGATAATAAAATTTTACTACTTACTCACATCGTTATATTGGCATTTAAAAGGATTCTTTTTTTTGTGTAATTAAAGTACTTTAAGGTCCTTTGTCCACCTCATAGAATTAAAGGTGCATAGATAATAAAAAAATTGCATGCAAAATAAGCTGCTCCTAGAAATTCTACCTTATTATTTTTAAAAAAAGTGTGATATGATTTGATTTTTATTACGATGAGTTAAATGAACATTGAAATTTGAACTGTGCGCTGTGCGTGGTCGTAGATGAACTTGACAAGCAAAGCATTTTTATGCAATAAAACATGCGAGCATCATTATTTTAATTATTTATTAGGTATTATTGTTATTATCATAATTTTTTTACCTTGAAATGGATCAGCAGGAGCAGCCAAGTTTTCCAATAAAAAGGATTTTTTTTTGTCTTCTTCTCCAAAAATATCGTGACCTTTGGCAAGAGAAATACAAAGTGACAAAAATAAACTGTTATCTCACGTCGTCAAAAAGAGGAACTGCAGCGTAGTAGCACCAAACACAAGCACACAAAGTTATTATAACGTTTTCTTCTTCTTCTTTTCTCAGATAAAAATATAAAACCTGATTGTTATGCAATAATCACAAGTCCAAATTTTCAGATGTGTGCTTGAAACAAGATCAAGAAAGACGAGCGTTTCCTTTTAGATAAGAATGTTGGCGATAATCAAACAAGTGAACAAAGAGTGTTATTTTTTTGTTTTTTTTATAAAAAGGGGGAAGAGGATCACGTATCGCTACGTCTCACGTAAAAAAATGAAATAATAGATGAGCAGGATGCGAGTGATTTTTCTTTTTTTTCTTCTTTCCACTCCTACACACAAATCTCACTTGTTGGATGAGCAGAGAGCAGCAGCGCAAAGAGCACAATAATTCTTCGAAAGGAACTTGGCTTAGGTAAGCACATTGAACAAGACACTTCTTTAGCTTGTATCATCATCGGCGGAAGTGAGTTTTGGTGTAACAACAGATTTTAAGTGTATTGTTTAAGTTTCCCTGATTTTTTTTCCACAAAATATTTTTTCACTCTTTTTTTATGTGTTCACGGTCCATAAACTGCTTCTCCTTTTTTGAATTCTTTTTACTTGTTTTCTTCAATTTTCAACTGTTTAGCACTTTTTCTTGTTGCTTTTGTATACAAAAAACAGTAGAACAGTCTGTGACTCATTAGGAGGATGAAGAAGAATTAAAAAGAGGAATTATTTTTAAATTTTGTTTTTTTTGTATATCTAGTGAGCAGACTATTGTACGGTCGGTATATGGGTAATTGCCAAAAACTGCAAAAAAGCAGAGGGAGAGAATTTCAGCTCATTTAGCTCAGGTGAAGAACAAAGCTCAGATGAAAGGTTAAAACCGGAAGTACCCTGACTGTTATTTACACCACCACCTTCACACACACGCACGCACACACATTTATATTTTTTATATACTTACAGATATATATATGCTCTCTCTCTCTCTCCAAAAAATTCCAAAATGAAAATATACATCAAAGTGTTCGCCTTTCAATAATTATTGGCGTTAATTCGACGTGCAGAGTTATTTATTGCGCTTTTTCTTCACATCTGTCCTTGTCTAGTCCACCCTCTATGTTTTCTACTCACAACGCTCATTTTTTTGCTCTTTTTTTATTGCGTTCTACTGCATTTAATATCAAATCATGGAGACAGAGAAGAGGATAAAAAAGCCACCACAAAAATTACTAGTCTAAAACAACTGTCGCAGTAAATCTGTCATCCTGATAATAATCTGAGAGTTGGCTGGAGAGAGACCAAATAAAATGGAAATGAGTTCCCACGCACCAAAAAGAAACAAACAAAAAAAATCTTCACGTACAACCAAATGAACAAAGGAAGATGGTAGTAAAAAAAATATATATTATTATGGGCTTGATGATGGGAAGTTGAAAAATATATATATTTTTTTTTCTGATGTAACTGCTATTTTGTTGCTGCTGCTATTATTATACTCTGAGTGCTGCTGTTGTTACTTCGGCCAGTGTTGAGATGAAACTGATTGCGATTATGATTCCCTCTTTGTTATCTGCTGTTTGATGGTTATGCGTCTGTTGTTATGCAGTCCTGCACACAAAACAAAAATGCATATATCCATCCCTCTTCCATTTGCTGCTGATGATGCACAGGGAATATGAATACGATCATCAAATGCACTCATTCAGAGAGACAGGTGGATTCGCAACAAGAATCACGAATCATTGCAGCGCAGCGCAGCAGCAGCAGCGTTTGGTTTGTTTTCAGATGAATCAGCAGCAGCGAGCAGCGTGATTGTAACAACACAGCAACACACATCTCTTGCATTATATCCCATTAAAATGCTAAAGTGATGATGATCATCATCATCCTCCACATTATCATCAGCAGCAGAGGAGGAGGTTCATCATGATGATTGTGTAAAAGTTTAGCTTATTATGTAAAAATATGTTAAAATGGGGTTTTTTAATAATATATTTTTAGAAAAAAGTTTTTGACTTTTTTCACCTCTTTTGTTTGACACATTTTATTTAATTAGCTAATGTCATCATTAAAAAGAAAGAGTTGCTCTTCTTTTTACAAACGGCTACCTGTAGCTTGTCTGCTGTTGTTGTGATTAATTAGATGCAGAAGTTAGTTGCCTGTCTTTCCTCCCGAGAATACGGTTGAGCAGGATTCGCCTCAGGGAATTGCGAAAGTTCCTTCCGTTGGCACAGTACAGCAGGAAATTAACAGCAAAGTTGGTGTAGAAAAGCATGTTAGCCCAAAGTTGAGCTGCCTGGAGATACATCTCATTGTCCACTGCTGCTTGCTGTTCGGATTCAGTCAACTCACTGAATGGAATTTCTTCGTTGGCTGTGGTGAGTTTCTGTGTGGATTCACATAGGTACATAGATAAGTAATCAAATAAGTTTGGAGACATTAGTAATGTATTTCGCCATTTTGGTGGGCGGAAATTTTACCAAATTTTATACAAAAAAATCGTCTTCGTATCCGAATTTTATTTAGAAAAATCCTCTCTACTCTTTCCAGTTGCAAATCCAGTCAATTTAATTTTACTCAAGTTACAAATTTATTTACAAATTTACGTACAAAATATATATGCAAAACACCATTTAAACTCTAACAATTGAATGTAATCATCATGTCATCAAATTTCTTGTTAACGTCTCTACAGGTTTTTCGTAAAGTTTACCAGGTACCGATAACTCTGTTACCAAGACTTTTACAAATATATGGGGTCGGGCCAAATAATTTACAACCTAAGTACTTTTCCCATCAAAGTATATTATTTCTAGATACAACCATCTTTTGTTGTCGTAAACTTTCTACTGACGAACATCCATCCTTTCGTATGACTGACTTTCTTCGGAGACGTACATATTCTGGCAGTACATGGATATGATTTCAGTGTAATTACATACACTCCGCTAAGCTAAGCTAAGTTGTCAGTCAAAGTCATATACAATATTTAACACTTGTTTACTTTCTCTGCTCACAGCATATTGTCAATATTGCCAGCAGATAGATAAACAAAGTTTTTATGAGAAATACAATCCTTCAATGCACATCCATCCACCCATGAATACCGACTTCAAATAGAGATTATATTAGTTTTTTCAATTCAATGTAGCTTCCAATAACAAAACCATCCATCATTCATACATTTATAAAATTTTCAAGATAATATTGAATAATATATTACATTAAACTATTATTTGCATCAACGAACCTGAATAAACTGCGCACATCGAATGCCATGCAGGGGCAAGTTGAGAAGAAGAAATACTGAGGATACGAGAAGCAAAGTTTTTGTAACTTTCATCTCGGATGATGATCCTGTCGGAAAGCCTTGTTGAGGACGACGATGGTAAAATGATTGACCGGAAGGATTATTACAGGTTCGGTTGATAGATTGAGAGTAGTAATCATCCTGGGTCTCTTGCGGGCAAATTTCTTGAATAGTTTCTTCCCCCTTGAGTTCTGATCTTGTGACTGCTGTTGTTGTTGTTGGCATGTCTGTCATATCCGTCATTTCAACATTTTCCACTGTGGTGACTGTCATGGAACCGCCAATCGAGCGGCCAAGCCTCGGTCGACTCTTTCTCCAAATTGACTTTCGTATTGACATTAATATGGAAGTACGAGTCGTTTCCTCTGAAGTATTATTTCCGGATAATAATGATGTAATGGTTGGTGAAGCGGAAGGTTTTATTACAACCGCCATCATTTCCCTTCGACTGTCCCTCAATTTCCAGAGACTCCAGGCAATCCGAGCGTTAAAGAATGAGATGAGTAGAAATGGGAGAATGAGCGTAATGCAAGTATCCAAATAATTGGCAATTTCCGACACCCAATAATATTCCCCGGGGACAGAGCACCGGTAAACTGAAATCGTTCCATTACTGCTTGCATTGACGAATTCCTGCTGATCATCACCCTGTTCCTCCGAGTACTCTTCAAATCTCAACTCGACAACTTTTGCTATAACCAAAGTATACGAGAACAATAGCAGGGCAATGATTGTCAACACAGCAATAATTTTCCTGGCCTTGGATCTTGTACAAATCTGAGCTCTCGCTAATGGATAGTGCACAGCGACATAGCGCTCAACAGAAAATGCCACAATGAGATAAATGCTGAGAAAACATGCAACCTGTCCAGAATACATGACAAGTGGACAGGTAAAGTCAGAAGTTATCACCAACTCCTTTACACTTTCCAACCAAACAGCAAATAAATTTACAAGAAAGCCAGTGTCACTGAGGGCCAGAGCTGACAGGTAATACGAAGCTGATTGACTACGATACTTGGAATCCATCAGAAAAACCAAAAGACTCAAGGAATTCCCGATAAACCCAAGCACACAGAGTAACGGAGTGTAATAGCGGTCTATTAAAACTGTCATCGAATGAACTGTGACGGCATTGGAAAATGTTTCAAGTCCCCCCATTTTGTACACCAAACTTTTATTTTTTGCTTTCACTCTTATTAATCCAGCAAAGCAGCAGGAAGCAGGATATATGTGTGTGCGGAAGCAAGCAAAGTAAACTTTCAACTGAGCTTCCAGTGAAAGTTTCACAGCTTCCCATGTCTCTCTACTTCTCCCGCCCTACTGCTGATGATAATGATGTGCTGTCGTTGCCACTCGTCCTATTCTCAGCTCCTCTGTGTACTACTCCAACAAATCCAACACTCTTATATGCACAGCAGCCTAAACTCACACAAAACAAAAGGTGATGATTGTACAAGAAGAGTTGCAATGATTAGTTTGAGTACAAAGCCAAAGTACTTTGTTATACTTGTGTATTCCTCTCATTGTATACTTTATAGTTTTATAAATCACAAAATGCATAAGGCTTCTTCGACTATATAGGTATACCTAATTGAGTGGATGTGAAAAATCATTTTTGTATGTAGGAATGATAAGATTCCATATTTTCACCCATAATATGGGTAATATTTGCCTAAAGGAATTTTCCACGAAAAAGAGGGGGTGCGCACAAAATATTTAATGGGCACGTTTCAATGAGCTTCAGAAACATCTGGATTCTGGATAAATTTGCTTTTGAAATTGGAATATATTTTTATTGTAATATAATTGGAGAGGGGATGAAAGGATGAGGAAAAAAAATATATTTTAAACGCACGTGGAGATGCATGTGAGGATATATGAAGAGGAGGATAAGAGACAAAAAACTGTTTACTTACTGGCAATCTGGACAGCTTAATCTAAAGCAAACAGGATTTCGCGAAATAAAGTAAAGACTTGTTAAATCTTAAGAGATGAGGGTACAAAGAAAGAGGTGAAGCGAACACAGGGCTTTCAATATTTACCACCACTGCCTTCGAACTTTTAATTAACTTGGGCTTACAAAAGAAACATATGACGTGACCGTATATGATTCAAAAGATTCATTACTGCTGTTGTTTTTGTTATTTTACAGAGAAAATAATATCTTACGAAACTTTCATATGAGATACACTCTCTCTCTCTAGGGAAAATTAGTGTACTTTATCTCCAGTCGTAGGTGTAGGTATAGCTCGTTGCAAGAACCATTTTAATATATATCATCATCGGCAGATTTGTTTTTGAGCATTAGTCACGCAACGGCAAATGCTGGATGTGAAGTGAAGGTAAACAGATTTACTTTATAAACATTATCAAAAGAAAATCCATGAAACTTTTCATCACTTTGACCTCTATGCAGTAGTAAGACGATAAGTTTGTGTGCTCAAGTACAGGTTAACGAGATCTTCACAATTTTTAGTGATATCATTTCAAACGGAGCACTTGATGTACGACTGTACGACATTATTCACTTGAATCAAATTTACAATGTCTTTGATCATTTTAAACAACGTTAGGGAGAATTCCCTCGATTGCACAGGTGAAGGAGAAAACTAGAAAGGTTAAAAGTGGTCTCAACAACAGGTAGGTATGTGAAACGTGGTTAGGTTAAAGGTAAGCAACCTACATAATTATAACTACTGCTACTATGCTTATTGAGACCGCGTTAAGTCTGTAGCTCCGTCCCTTGTCCATTCTTAAACTTTGCAACGGTAAAGAAAAAACTAATTTAACTCAACAAATGCATCCACCCACATCAGGTGTACCAAGTACCAACTAATTATTAGCGTAATTAAATCAATCATTAGTGACATTGATTGCTACAACAAATTATTATTTGGAGTTTGTTAAAAAACGCTCTAGCGCTTTTGTAACGTCCTCTCTGGACAGGGATTCGAGACGAGATAACGTTTACGCTATCTATTTTGTACCACAAATTGTGTCATTTTCACTCTACTTCTTTACTGTCCTTTAGAAATGCACGAGTTTCATTTCTGGTATATTATAGTAAACAAGTGTCATCTCATTTGACAAACTCCAACACGTTTTATTTGCAACAGAAGCAGCTTGAAAGTTTCAAGTTGAAACAGTCCAAACCGTTATAAAGGATGAAGGATGACTGTAGTGACAGGTCGATAAAGTGAGTTTCTTTCCAGAGAATTGTGTTGGTCATTTGTTTTGCTTTTGATTTCGCGAAATCAAATAAGGGGATTGTATTAGTATTATATGTGCCGTTTGAAGTCTGTTCCTTTGATATCGACAAGATGTTGTGCATAAAACAAAATGTATGTGACATCAATAATCAAGTGCACTTTTGTAATCATGTTCAGTTGAGTTTAGATTCTACAAATTGAATTTCCTGTTCCGCGAAGAAAGTTATATCTGTAGAAATTGTATATCGTAGATAATACATTATCTGACTTCAAAGCAAGTGGTCAGAATAAAAGTGTATCAACAACAGCAACTATCAAAGTGTGATGATCAAACCACCCACTCACGTAATGAATTGCACATTATATTGTGTTACTCTCTGGTGTTTTGTTTTGAACACTTTAGACACAAAGTATGATATATATTTGTGTCATCTTCATCTATCCATCATAATCATCTCTTGACTATATTGTCATATAAATAGAAATTTCTTAGAAGACATTAAATAAAATGATATCAGGAACGCCGCTGTGCGAAAGCTTGCTCAAAATCTAAATAATGGAAGGAAGCTTTTATTCTTCATTTTTACGTTAGGAATTCAAATAGTAAAAACAAAGGTAGTGATAATTCCAGACCATGGAAATGAAGGACTATAGTTTGGGATCATGATCTACATATGTATAAAATTATATGACATGAATGGATCATTTATGAATGAGCAACAAGCAGACATTGTAAACTGTAAAAGAAAAGTATTCGCTCTTTTTTCGGGGAGGAATCTAATCAATTTTCCATGCCATGTTTTTCTCTGAAACTGGAATTCTTAAATTCAGTTTACTATTAACATTAACTAAAACCATAAGACGTCAGGTTGGATGTTGGGGTGGATATCCTGGTGACGTGGCCAAAAACTATATTATATAGCGCGACGTACAAATACGGTCATAGACCCACCAGAACAATCTCATTGTACCCCTCTTCTATCTTTAATCTTTATATCCTCAGTGAATACACCATGCAAAAAGCTTTTTTAAGTGATACATGATACATTTATTGGGCTTGACAAGAGGCGTGTAGAATAAATTGAGGGAAATGTCTTTGGGACAAAGTTGCTTTAATTTATTTAACAGGAGGAAAAATTTCCCCTTTTTTCCTCGATTCCTGTGGAACCATTCCTGCCAATTTTTTTCTTTTCATCTTTTTGCTTGCTTGCCACATAATAAGACTGTTACTGACGGCTAACACAATTTACGATGATAAAGGGAATGAGATTCTCTTAAATTCCAGCCATGTGCAAAGTATGCATCTAACATTATGTGTAAGTGTAATGTACATCTGTACATGGTTTAAGTAGGTAGGTATGTGGCATAAAATGACATTAGTCCAGACCAGATTCACATGATCGAATACAACAATCTGTGAATTAAATTGTAACTCTGAGTACTTTTCCATTTGTATTTGTACCCGTCGTGGCGTCGTAATTACTTTAAAACATGTCTAACTTAATGGTGATTTACTAGCACATAACTTTCTGCTGAAATGGATAAAAATACCAATTTGCTATATACGCAAATGCATTTTAAACTCTCAGATACATGCACATAAAACGTAATATTTCATTTCAAAAACTCACACTTTGATAAAATACATTCTCTGGTTGTTGGTTACGAAAAAATTATGAAATGATGTTATGAGCAACCGTACGAAACCAATTAATGCGGGCATATGAGCACGCATGAAAGTTTGTGGGATGGAAAGAGATAAAAACTCCAAGTGAGAGCTTATTATTTACGTATCGACAATTTTTGCAAAATTAGACGGAATAGGATACTGATATAATTAAGTTTTAAATGATGTGATTTATTGAATCAAAAGAAATTTGTTGAAATTAAGTTTGTTTTAACTGGATTATATACATATAGCTGTATTTTATAATTGACAGTAAGTGAGTCGCATTACAATCCTCATCATGTCAATATACCTATCGATATCCAACAAGAAGGCAACCCTACTTAACATTCTTGCAACTTTTCTGATTTGTTTTACTGGTTTTGTACTCCAGATCCGTTTTACTCCACATAATTTTATTGGAAAGCATGTGTAATGAAATATGTAATTCAGTAGACATCCATACATAATAATAAGTTTAAATGTACAGTTAACAATATTATCTTAATCGTGTAGGTATGCTGAATGTTGTTAATACGTATTTGCGTTGTTTGCTTGATTGTCATTGAAGCGTTTATATTACCAACCAATCCGTACAAATATATGTTTTGTTCACACTTATTTGAGGATTTTTACCATTTGCGCCGTACAACCGTATGAAAGTATCTCGTTAAAATGCTCACTCATTCAAGAAAAAATCATAATAATCCTTTCCTCTAGGTATATTTACAGTAACAAGCTGTGCTGTGGATTGGAGTGCCCTCTTCCCCCATTACCTATGCCTATGAACAATGTCCATTGGACATGGAAATCAACCAAATCGTTGATTTTCACTTTTTACGTCCATAAACCGCAACGTTTTATCAAAGGCCGAGAAGTTACTGAGCTTATGAGGCATGTTACTACTCACAAACCAGCAGGGATTGGTTTCCGGCAGAAAATTGCAAGATCAAACTCGTATAGTGCATCGTGGTTTTCAGTTTACANGATCAAACTCGTATAGTGCATCGTGGTTTTCAGTTTACAATATATTGATGGTTGGCACAATAAAGGAAGACGTGAGCATTAAACACAATGGAGTCTGGATGAATTGGAGTGCTTAAATTTTATGATCTTGAAAACTTATCCCGATATAGCTAAAAAATGTACCATGCAAACTCTGCAAACTGTCAATAGTTGCTTTTTCAAGGAATACGCACAACATTTCAACATGGGTGATTATACCCAATATTGATTGGACGCGAAAATATGGATTTTTATAAACAAATCATGGACCATTTAACAAACGTAAGGTTGACAATACATGGACGTTGACGTTAAGTAGGTAGTTAAGTCCATCTGGTATTCCAAAGTGCTCCCACATCATCATATTCATAACCAATCCAATGTCAAAGCAAGCATAGCAGACGCATTCAGTGCCTTTCTGTTTATCTCTGATTTCTAAACAATTTTCTCCCAGGAGTTATGGAAGCGTTTGCCATTTTTATATGGGTGTATGCCAAAAAGTTTTAGTAATGGGGCAATTATCACGCACGTTACTGAGATTGCTACGCAGCTGAAAAAATGTCACCATAATGGAAACTCATTCCACAGCCAGCAAGCACTACGAAGAAGAGTACTT